>CAIGRB010155841.1:0-15567 GCA_903798255.1 Fraxinus quadrangulata | reverse complement strand
TGCTACAGAAGATCAACGATAATGCTTATAGGTTGCGCCTTCCAAGTCACTTGAGGACCTCTGACGTCTTTAATGTGAAATTCCTAAGTCCTGTTTTGTGGATCCTGATTACACTGACTAGAACTCGAGGACGAGTTCTTTCCAACCCGGGGCGACTGATGCAGGAGGGTCTGAGTCAGATGTTGAGTTGTCAGATAACATATTAATGGCTCTAAAATATCACAAGTTGGTAAATCGGCGTAAGGATGACAAGTGATCAATTAATTTTGGTGATTGAGACATGTTTCGGTAATTTGGCCATAACTTTGTCTATGGTTATCAGAAATGCGATTATGACCACAATCCGAAAAACTTGTTTTAGTGTGAACATCGTGAGCACCTAGCTTTGCTCAGTGTGTGTAGTTTTCGGCCTCAAATTCTACTATTTTTCCTTTCGAATTACTATTTTTAATTAAATTTTACTATTTTTGTTAATATGTCGATTGCATGTTTGGAGATGATTTCTAACCCGATTTGGGCTATATTTTTAGCAAACTATTTATTTTATTCCTTATTTTAATTTGTCGTGATTTTTGAAATATTGTCATTTTTGGTAAAATTCGAATTTTTTTTATAAAGTCCGGTTTGTGGATTTATTTTCATTATTGTTGGATATAATAAAGTTCTTTAAACTTCAAAAACGTTTTCTCAGTGTTTTCGGCATTAATCTTGTGTTCTTCCCTGTGAATTTTTTGGTAAAATAAGTCTACAGAATAATCACTATTCTGTCCGACGTCAGATGTGAAATTGAAAGAAATGTACAAATAATAAAATAAGGGTAAAAAAAAAAATGCCATAAATATCACACATTATTACCAAGTGTGTCATACATGGCCCACTTGATGTGATTTAAAAATGTATTTTGGGAGCAAAAATGGCTCTCAAACAAGAGCAACATGTTCAATACGAGAAATTTCAAATAAATTTTTTTTCGCTA
This sequence comes from Fraxinus quadrangulata, assembly GCA_903798255.1. NCBI lineage: Eukaryota > Viridiplantae > Streptophyta > Magnoliopsida > Lamiales > Oleaceae > Fraxinus > Fraxinus quadrangulata. Next base: position 14,591 of record CAIGRB010155841.1, on the reverse strand, counting down.
GGATGATATCCGTATCCCTAATTATCATCTTCAAGCTAATCTCCAAGACAGATTTCATGCTGGCAAAGATGGGCCACATTTTCTAAATGTCCAGGTTACCATTCACCACATAAGCATAACTTATTTTTTATTCACCACGATGGCTTTTTCAAAATGTAAAACACGATACCTTAAAATGGACCAGACGCCCGGACCACCATCTAGGCCCAAGTGTCAGGGCCATCGCGCAACGGAGCTCGTCATCCCATAAAATAACCAAAATCATCCATAACCTCGATTCTAACAATACATCTACCTCAAGCTATGCATTAAAAGCATAAATGCATAGTTTTTTTAATCAAGTTTGAAGCTAAAAATCTAATAATATATACCCATTCATAAAATCATAAAATTTAAGCAATAAAAAAAGGATATTGTGGAAATTGGGCTGGTTCAACGGCCATTGACACCATTTCCTCGGCAAGGATGCTACCATCAAATGATTATGTAGATTATGCCTATTAAGATGCTATCATCAAAAGAATTTCGACTTAAGTTCTCCTTACCAATAAATGGGAATAAAACCTTGTATTTGTACGTTTTCTTTCTTTTGTAAGTGAATGATTAAAAGTTTTTTAATTATTAAAGTGATTTATATCATCTACGGAAAGTCCACAAGTGTGAATGATGCAGATGTTAAATGACAACATTAAGCACATAATATTTGTTGGCCAAAAGCTATCATCCTTTTCAATGGGAGACCTATTGCTGATTACTGTAGGTGAAATGCTATTTACTATTGCCAATGGATAACCTGTTTCTGATTACGAATGACAATGGTAAATATGTGAAAAGCTGGTTTCTTGTATGGCCCATTGGGAAGCATATGTGGAGGCAAAACAAGAATTTTAAACTACCCTCCTTCATACATGAATATATGTGTAATTGTATCTATATGTTTACTTATGTTGTGGTCTCTTCCTTTGATCCTCCATTGGCTTTCTCAGCATCAATTATTGCTGCACAATTTGCCTTGTTCCTTTCTTCCTCTTTAGTCTTTCCCCACAACACAAAATAAAGTCCTCCAACTAGCAAAAGTGCTCCCAAGACACTAGAAATGCAAACAAAATATATAATTATATATATACATTATGTAAGTACAAACCACACAAAAGTAAGGGCAACAATAATAGAAATAAACAACGGCTCCATATAGACTGAAGAATAGATTACAGTTAGGAAAAAACCATGAGCACATGGAATTCTGTCAAGAATGATAGAATTCCTATAGCACTGACATGGTCGCAGATGATTGGAAGATGAAGTACAAGTGTTTCTATAAATTGAAGTTTTTAAAGTACTTACCCACACTTTGTAAAGATATAATAACTTACCTTCCAAGACTAATTATCTCCCCAAAGAGGAATGATGATGCAGCAATTGTAAATATTAGAATCAATGGAGTTGTCATGGCAAGGTAGACAGGACCCTTCTTTTCAATGACCCATGTTTGCAAATAAAATGCAATACTAGTCACCACTATTCCCTGTCAAGAATATTGGTAAAAAGCACAAATGAATAACTTACAAATTTAAATTAATATTCGCTTAATTCCAATGAGTAATCATTTTGCTACTTCATGGCGGAAAAGGGAGAAATATTTATTTTCTAGTCTTTCGAAGTTATGGTTCTGGAAGTTACACATTTTATAAGCTATGCATGGAGCAGGGTCTGGAAATTCGAATAGTTAGAAAGTGACTTGGTCTATGTGGTGCAGCCGTTGAGTTGTGAAACAATGAAGGTGCTGTGGAAGGTTCGATCCTAATGGGCAAACTGTTGAGTTGTGAAACAATGAAGGTGTTGTGGCTGATGCATTGGCCAATCATGCGGTCTCCTAGCAATAAGCAGAGTGGTGGAGCACTTTTCCTGCTTGGCTTTGTATCTTGGGAATTGATGTAACACTCTCCTTTAGCCTAACACATATACTTGGTATAAAGCATGCTAAGGTCCTAGGTCCACGTCTCTTCATTACCCATTTATAAAAAGTGTGCACGCATCATATTTTTTGATAAAATTAATACATTCTAAGCATGAGGAGCTTGTTGAAAGCACAATTTAAATAAAGAAATTTATCTTCTATTAACAACTTAAACTTTTAGATGAGATAGGTCTGTAGATTGAACTTCAAAAACTTATTCACCGAAAATAAAGTTATTTTTTTAAAAAAAAAAATACGAATTAGTCATTAAAAACTGTGTGGTACATCTGAAATAGGTTTAGACCCATCAAACAATTCCCACACAAAATCTACAAAGTTAATATTTCTTTCATTTTAAGTAAATCGCGAAAATAAAATACATAATGTTTTACTTACACAATAGGCTATTGATACGAGTTTTACATCCCATCCAAGTTTCCATTCATTAGGATCTCTTACAAAAGCAACAGCAACAAGGAATGATTGTATGGCGCTCAAAAAGCACTGAAGGGCTATGAAGTGGAACTTTGAAGGGTAACTTTTCAGTACTCGGCCCTACAATTCCATGAGCAAAGAGAACATAAAAATCAAGCTCAAAAGAGAAATTAATCATCCTAAAAGATTATAAACTTTGCAAGTTTTTCAGTGTAAAGAAATAATTCAACCAAGAGATTGGGAGGACTGTAGATATTAGTCAGCTGGTGCTTTCAGTAAAGCAATATTAGAGACAGTCAATGAAATAAAATGATGTTCCAAAAATAATCAGTTGGTATAAACTAATTAAAAATTTCATTAAATTAGGACAAGGAGTATTAATGCCAGTTTTAGGTGACATTTTATGACAAAATGCAATGTCTTCTTGGTGTCTTAATCATTACCTAAAAATTTTGCTTTCATAAAAGTTTTGACATTTTCTATCTGGATTTTGTAGAAGACAAAGGAGAAGGGGAACTGGGAAAGATAGTTAATACTAAGTAAATAATGTAATTTGACATTCATTAGAACGATAATTCATTTATGGTACACAATTCAGTTGTCAAGTTTAGTTGATCATAAAACTGTGACATATGATAAAATGATTAGTTTTCGGGTTTAGTTAAAAGTAACGTTATAAGTTTTCATGTGCACACATTAGTCTACTCCAACATAACAAACCTATTAAATCCTTCAATTTTAGTCGAAGACCTTACCTGTAATACAAGATACAAGGCCCAAGTTATGTTGGAAAGCAGCATAAGTGTAACGCCCTTAATCCATGTTTGGGGAGAAGGAATTGCATGGCCTTCAAGTTGTTGTTGGTGACTTTTAATGAGGTGATGATGTAACAAAAGTTTCAAGAAAGGACCCCTGTACAAGGCAATGGTTGCTGCTCCTGCCAAACATAGTGCTACTCCTAAAACTTTCATAATTCCTGGGCTGGTCCTCAGCTTCACTTTTTCCATCCTGTTAATTATTCCAATTTTTCAAAAAATCAAACTATGGAAAACTAATAATAAAAATATATTTAATCAATTACAACTTATTGTAGAAAGACATAAAAGCCTCCAATTATTTCTTGCAAAATTTCAAGGCTTTAAATAATTAAAATCTTGTCTATATTTTTATTGAATATTGCACTAATCTGATTATTTTTCTTCCGTCATAAAGAGAGGGTTGCGTAGGATAATATTAAACAGTATTAAAGTAAACAAAGAAATTAACTAAAATCTTATATAATTGTTAGGCAAATTATTGTCTAACGACTTTTTGGATTATGATGTAACTTGGTATAATTTTCAATCAATATCGATCAAATGACTGAACCAAAAGTCAACACTTAATGAAATGAATCGACCTAAAACTATTTGGACCATTGGAAGTAGCTTAATTTTTTTAGTGTTGCTCATTGTTCACTTATTTATTTCTTGGATGACTTTTAGGTGACGGCCCACTTAGTGCTATATTTAGCCCACTTATATGAACTGGGCTTGTCCCATTATTATACCCTAATGGTTAAATATATATGCTGTCCTCTCGTTGCTTTTTACTGTGGGTTGGTGTCTTATATGCTTCTTCCTCTTGAGAGAAAATAATGGCTGCCTTCTCTATGATTTTGAGTCTTTTACTTTCTCCTCTCTTCTTTACCTTCATGGCTACCCGTGTGGCTGCAAAACATACTACTATCTTATGTTCTTTGTGGGCAAAATGAAAGCAACTGAAGTAGAGATAGATTGAATGTTTTGGGTTAGTCTTTCTTAGTAATGTTGATTGATTTGGGTATTTATTAAGCCCAGAAATTGCCTTGTGATTTCCAATTTCGTATAACATCTGGTATGATTTTCCATTTCTCATAACATCTGGTATCAGAGCCTGTAGTAGAGATTTTTAGATAAAAAATAGAACAAAATCCCCCAAAGATCGAATTTTTCTTCAACCATCCGGAGCTAAAAGCTTTGATTCCGGCCAAACCAGCCACCAACTAGACAAACAGAGACTAGACCCAGACTCAGTAGGTGGAGGTGCTCCTCCTTACTTGGTGCGTGGTGGCGATTCTGGAGAAGCTTTCTTCATACAGGTCGCTCGTATTACTTTTTTGAACGTACTGATATTATTGATTTCGTGTTTTAGGTTATACAAAAATTTTTGGATGATTTTGCCCCTGGACGCTTGACTTGCGATCATTGTTAATCTCATTGGTACATTTGGTGAATCTTTAAGGCGAATAATAGTGGCCCTAAACCAGCAGATTCACATATCTCAGTTTTACGGACTTTCAGATATAGTCCACCCTGGTAAATTGGCTTATCTCATTTAATTTTTAGAGCTAGCATGTTATTGTGTGGGGGTAACAATAGAATTGGGATTACTGTGTATGGGTAACTATTGCCCGTGATAGAAATTAGAACTACTTGCCTTTAATTAATACGTGACTGAATTATTCATTTAATAAAATCAACTTATTATCTTTGTGATACACTATGTTTGAAATTGTTTGGTTTATATATCTTTTGCTGCACCGTTAATTTCTTTAGAATACCTCGACCCTACTCATTTGAACATTCTATTGATCTAAGATCGAAAATCTTACGAAATTCTAGGAATCTAGAATGGTGTATATTGTTTGCAACCCTACGTATACTTTGTGTGTTTAATTGTGATTCTGTATTTTTGATTGATTCTTAAAAATGAAAAAATCACAATTTTGATGAGTTTATCTTTTAAATGATAAATCTAATACTTTCCACAATTTTAATAATTGGAAAAGACAAGTTGAGAACCAAATTATTAAGATGATCAAGTTTTTGTGAACTGATCCTAGAATTTTATAATATTGAATTTGACAAAATGTGCAAATGAAATGGAATAACAAGCTATAAGACTGTTCCTTACACTCCCCAACAAAACATGGTAGTTGAAAGGATGAATAGTACCATGCTTGATAAAGTGCATTACATGATGTTAAGTTCTGGTCTCCCAAAACCTTTTTGGGGTTAAGCTATTACAATTGCTTGTTATTTGATTAATTTGTTATTTGATTAATTTAGAACTTTTAGCTATACTATATTTTCTCATCAGAGTGAGGAAAAATTTGAACCTAGAGTTAGGAAATATGTTTTTCTTTGCTATCCTGTGGATGCCAAGGGTTATAGATTATGAGATAGAAGCTAAAAATGGGTTAAGATCAATATGAGTAGAGATTTACGTTCAATGAAGGTGAATTGCCCTACCACATGTAATGAGGTGGAGACCCAAGTTGAACAACTTAAGATAGAGATTGGGGAGGAAGTAGTGATAGAAGAGAATCATGAGGAAGATAATTCCTTAGCAGATTATAACTTAATTAGGTATAAAGAGAAAAGATAGTCGAGAGCATATAGAAGATTTGGATATAAGTCTGTGTTACCTTTTGCTCATGCTAGCTATGAGGAGCTAGTTGATAGAGAGTTAAATATCTTGATGAGGCAATGAAGAGTGAATAATTTGAAAAGTGGTTTAAGGCAATGAAAGATGAGATGAGTTCCTTAGAAAAGAATCAAACTTAGAACTAGTACCTATACCTAAAAATAAATCAATAGTTGACTGTAAGTAGGTTTTTAAGGTTAAAGAGGGTACTAGCACATCTGAACCCTTAAAATTTGAAGTTAGGTTAGTGATCAAGTGGTACACACAGAAGGAAGGTCGTGATTGTAACAAGATTTTTCATCAGTTGTTAAGTACACTACCATTAGGGTTATGCTTGCATTGATTGCACATTTTGACTGAGAACTTGAACAACTTGATGTAAAAATTACTTTTTTACATAGTGAACTATGAACAAATTTTTATGAATCAATCAAAATGTTTTAAAAATAAACTAAAACATGATCATGTGTTCTTCTTGAAAATATCTTTATATGGCCTAAAGCAATCACCTAGAAAATGGTATAAACGATTCGATTCTTTTGTACTCACTATAGGGTTTCAAAGGAGTAAGTATGATTATTGCGTGTATTTCTAATATGATGATGCTAATAATGACTATGTGTTTTTATTACTATATATGGATGATTTGCTCTTAGTTGGTTCATCACTTAAGCGGATAAGCAATATAAAAACAAAGTTGAATGTTGAATTTGATATGAAAGATTTAGGTAAAGTTAAAAGAATCATAAGTATGAAAATTGAAAGAGACAAGTCAAATTTTGCTTTGTTTTTGCACCAATCCTCTTATGGTTCAAATGTGTTGAAAAGATTTGGCATGCATGATTGTAAATCTATTTTATTACCTTTAGCTAATCATTTTGTATTATCTAAAGGTCACGCTCCTTGTAATGAAAAATAAATAGAATATATGAGTAGGATTCCATACTCTAATGTGATTAGATCTATTATGTATTTGATGGTTTGCACTAGATCGGATTTAGCCTTTACTGTTAGTACTCTTAGTAGATACATGTCTAATTCGGGTCTCGAGCATTGGGAAGCGTTAAAATGGATGTTAAGATATTTAAATGAGACTGGTGATGTAGGGCTAAAGCTTGCTACTAATAAAGAAGGTGTGAAATTGAAGGGCTTTGTAGATGTGGGCTATGCGGGGGATAGAGATAATAGAAAATCTACTTCCTCCTATTTGTTTACTTTGTCTAACTCTTGCATTATTTGGAAATCATAATTACAACACATAATTGCACTATTCACTACAGAATCAAAATATATTGCTACTAGTGAAACAATTAAAGATGCTTTGTGGCTTATAGGCTTATTTATTATGTAGTAGTATATTCAGATTGTCAATCTTCTATACATCTTTACCAAAATCCTGTTTTTCATAAACGCACCGAACAAATTGATGTTAGACTACATTTTATTAGAGATATTGTATCACAATAAGTGGTAAGACTTGGAAAAAAATTCATACACAATATAACCTCTCGGACATGGACACCAAAGTGTTGCCATTGGTGATGTTTAGAAGTTGGAAAAATCTTCTAAATATCGGTGGAGGTAAATAATTTTTAATTTTATTGGTTATCCTTTTTTTCGGAATTGTCATTAATGGGTGATAATGTTTTCTTGCAAGTCTTTTAACAACAAGGTGAATGTTTGTTAGACAAATTATTATCAAACGATCGGGAACGACCTCCCGGGTTATGATGTAACTTGGTATAATTTTTAGTCGGCATCGACCAAATGACTGAACTAAAAGTCAACACCTTAATGAAATGACTCGACCCTAAAATTATTTGGACCATTAGAAGTAACCTAATTTATTTAATGTTGCTCATGGTTCACTTCTCTACTTCTTGGACGGCTTTTAGGTGACGACCTACTTAGTGTTATATTTAACCGACTTATGTGAATTGGGCTTCCCTCATTATTATACCCTAATGCTTTCACGCTAATGGTTAAATATATATGCTGCCCTCCCGTTGCTTTTTACAGCGTATTGGTGTGTTATATGCTTCTTCCTCTTGAGAGAAAATAATGGCTGCCTTCTTTGTGATTTTGAGCCTTTCATTTTCTCCTCCCTTCTTTGCCTTCGTGGTTGCCTGTGTGGCTGCAAAACACACTACCATCTTATATTCTTTGTGGGCAAAATGAAATTAACCGAAGTAGAGATCCATTGAATGTTTTGGGTTGGTATTTCATAGTGGTGTTGATTGATTTAGGTATTTACTAAGCTCGGAAATTGCTTTGGTGATCTCCCATTCCGCATAACAATAATTATATAATTACTACCAATTTATGAAATGGTTTATACACGGATTTAGAAAATCTAAATAAGAAAAAAAAAAGCAATGAGAAATTGAAAAGAAACAAAAGAAATTGGATTGAATGAATAAATGGATGGGACTAATCTTGATTACCTGAATAAAACTGCAAGGAAGAAAGTAATAACTGGAAGTGTGTTGGATGTCGCAGCAGCCAAAGATGCCGTTGTATATGTCATGGCAACACCAAAAATATCCAAGGTCGTAGTTATCCTGCAATTAAACCAACCAAAATCTTCATAATTAACTGAATAAACATTATGCCTTTATATGCCTTTATAGAAGTGTTGGAAAGCTCGTATGAAAGTATTGAATAAAATCTAGTATGTTTCCCAGTACACAAGATTATAGAAAATTAACGTACCCGCAAAGGGAGAGCAAGAAAATCCTGACGAAATTGGTGAATGACAATGGTGGAGCAGTTCTCCTACAACCCGAACACAAGAAATTCCAATGCATATATATAAGTTCCAGAGTTGTAAAAATAAAATTTAGCAGAGAAATATACATCGAGCCACCTCATCTAAACGCTAAAATATTTAGATGGGGCAGATCAATATAGTATAAGATCCTCATTTTAAGTCTCTCTGATACCCCTTTATAAAGATGGTGCATGTACCTTCAAGGCCTTCAACGAAAATTGAATCTGGCCTACACATGAATTACTTGAAAATATAATTTAAATAAAAAAGGTGGTACCGTTGGAAAAACATAGCAGTCGGGGCTAAAAAAACAGTTGCAGCAGCTTGTCTGTAGAAGACAAAAACATAAGTGTTCATGCCAACACTAAAGGCAACTTTTGTAAGCAGGAAATAGCCAGCATAAATGAACCGTATGATCAAAACTACAAATAATGGTTTGTTTATCTCCATCTCACTTGGAGACAATGGACAATTAGTTAAAGCAGCGAGTAGTGTAGTGAAAATGATTGCAGAATAGGGAAATGGGGTTTGAGCTCTGATATTAGATTCAGTGTTCAAGATTCAATGGAAGATTGGGTATAAATACAAGTTCCACAGGAAAAGTATGGACCGTGAATAGAAGGCTACATGACATAGTAGAGACGTGTGTGGGGGGATGATACAGGTGTGAGGAGATTGGGTCTACAAAAAAGATCAGAAGACAAGTAAATATATACTTTATTTAAAGTTTGATAAATTTAAGTAGTATTTTTGTTTTAATTATTTTTTATTTGTAATTACTAAGAAAAGTGATTTGTGGAATTTTACAAGATCAAGGATTGAGATTACAATAATGGGATTTGTTAATTACCTTAGTAAAGGTTGATCACGTATATTATGAGAAGGGTGAGGAAAGAAAGCTAATGATAATATTAAAAAGAAACAAAATGTTTACTTAAAGAAGATTCTTATGACACTATTAGAAAATGTTTACTTAAAGAAGGTTCTTATGCCACTATTAGAGGTGTACAATGAAATGAATGGTTGCACACTATTTATAGACTTTACACACTTCACATTTTCTTATGGTAGAGCCGGCTTGGCTTATTCAGAAACATACCATGACTGTGTTGAGCCAAAACGGACCAACTTTCGTATTACTTTTTTAAAATTTAAAAAGCCATAAACTACCATTTTCTTGCAGACTGCTCTACCCAACTTTTGCAAATAGTTACTAGACTCAATAAAATGCACGGAGTCTAGAGTATATTATAGATTCGGCCATGGACAGGACTATCTAGGTGGCGGTCATTTAGCTATAAACTTGACAAATTAGCACTGTTCTAGTTTTGGCCTTTATAGATTCCTTTTATGAGTTGATCTTGACAACTCGTTGAATATGATATTAGAAAAAATTTGTAATTTACACATATTAAACTCATTAATTAAATCACTAAAATCTAATAAAATCATTAAACTTCAAAAATCCTCTACATTAATGAAAGAAGTCGTCTTGGAACGAAGGAGAAAAAAAAGTACTATCTGAAAGATAATATCTCTTAATAAAAATGTGTCGAGCTCATTTGATTAATCATTGAGCACAATGTTTTTAATTATCAATCATTATTGTAAGCCTAGATAATAGATTTATATTATCTCTTATATCAAATTTGATTCTCTACTAGATTTAGGCTTTACGCCCACTCTAAACAACCCATTTGGAAATGGATCTACTAGGATATTTTTTAAGCTAACAAAATTAATCGATATTGTTCCATTTTAAAACAACTCTCAAATGATATTATATCTACGTGCATCTTGACTTATTGTTATACACAAAATATCTTGCTGCAGCTATAGCAACCTAATTTTAGCAATTTGAACAAATAGTTTCCACTGGAACTACGTGAGTATTCACTATTCAGAATAGTCAACTGCCATTTTTTTTTTAAACCAATATTTGCATTCCATTAAAAACTTCTTTCACACCGAGATACATGTCTGTAATAATTAGACTGCTTCATTCTAACAAAGACGTGTACATAAATTTCAGGATCATGCATAAACAGCATGAACCAAATAAGAGTACAAAATATAAAATGCATGAAAACAAATTCTGTGCATTAAAATATAATATGCGTAGATTACAGTCATTTTAAATCTCAACATTCCATTGTCAAGTGGATTTGATGTCATGTATTCATTACGTGCAGGTGTGTGTTGTGTTAGCTCCCTTTATAGATTAGATGGCTTATAGATATATAGGTAGAATTTCTGGTGCATATTGTAGTTTTTAACATATTATCCAAATGACTTTGCTGTGTTGTGCAATTTATTAGAATTCATTATGTTTTGCATATGCCTGTCATATCATCTCTACCTTTATAACCATATATTCCTGTGCTCGATTCGAATTTTTGTGTTGTGCATTCGTTGGTTTTGGATGCTCTAGTTGGTGCTCGTATCTATTCTAATAATAATTAATTTCATTATGTGTAGTGAATAGAATCAAATCATATATTTTTTTTATTTAAGTGCTTTTTGTTGCTACTTATTTGAGGATGCCTTTTGATGTTTTCTTAGTAACAAAGGAGGAGCCTTCTTATGATCTTGACGGAATTTATGAATTTGTTTTAGTTTCACTTGCTTGGTTTAAAATATCTAGTGAACTTCTTGTCCAGAAGTGTAGAAGCATTTCAAAATTCTCATCATCTTCAATTTTAACGTGATTTTCTTTAATTTTCTTGCTACAACTTAGATTTTATGAAATTTATAGCATATATGTGCCCCTTACATCCTTCACTGAAAGAAGGGTATTCCATTTGCAGAAGAGAAAGTGTCACCAATAGTTGGACTTTATTTAGTTTTATTTTATGTTGTTTTGAACTCGAAATTAAGGAGTTCGGTGAATATGATTGGAACATATATAAGTAATCACATAATAAATTACACAACAAATATATATATCGTTGCACAAATGATGTGCCAAAAACTCCGCGTGCTGTGAAATAAATGTAACTACAAACACAACTTATTACATAATAAATTTTACTATAAATATTGAATATATTAAAATATATTATGCAATGAATCATAAATTTTACTATAAATATTGAATATATTAAAATATATTATGCAATGAATCATACTCAAATGTAAAATAAATTAAGCAACAAACATGACTTGTTATAATAAATGTATATTACTACAAGCATATTTTTTTAGCAAAATGGAATAGGTAATAAATGGTATACCTTTAAAATAGTATTTACAACAAATATATTTCCTCGGAAAAACATTTTCGGAATAATCGTTGCTACAAATTGACTCGTAGTCTTTTTTATTTTGCACAACATATATATTTTGAGATGATGATATGACACAAATATCTTATTGTTCTTTTATAGTTTTTACGTCAAATAAATAATGTTGTAAATTTTTTTATATGATGAATGGTTGAAAGTTGTTGCAGAATACATTCTCTAACTTACATAGTGCGACGATGTCCGCCATAGATATCTTGTTGTCACTAAATTACTTTTACAACAAAATCTCTATTTATATAACAATTTTTTTGCAGCGAAATCCTTACTTTTTTGTATTGCGTCTTAAGACCATAGGAGAAAATTTTGGTTCATAATTTATATTTTATTGACACGCAAATTACCAAATAGAGTTTTGACTTAACGAAACCAAGATATGAACATGAAAATGATCAAAATAAAAACTTGGTGAATGTAAAAATTAGAAGGAAATGAAATAAAGCTAGGTATGCAGATGCAAATTTCCTTAAATTATAAGTAAATTATTATTCTCAGCCAACACATGCATTAAGTACTTAAATTATATATATGTTTACTTGAAATCTAACTACTGTGGAACATAATTTTTCTCTCAAGAATATACCTTTTAGAAAAAAAAAAAAAAAAGGTGAATAAATAAAGTTGGTTTTTAGGTCTTTACCTGGACGAATGGGGAGGTTAGGTGTACACACGACATGTTTTATACATCGAAAACTGAATTACACATGAGTGGAACGTTCGAGCCTTGCCTTCAAACTTTGCACCGAGAAATGAGAATTTTCTTCTCAAAAATTTACAATGATATACCTTATAGCGTAATATCATGAAATTTTTACATAAAAGAAAAGATATTTGGTCATTCTTCTTAATATAAATTCAAGGGATCCAACAAAGCTTTTGAGAAAAAATAAATAATCCCTATCCCGAATGCTTTATTGGAAATTCTAGCTTTAATATAGTACTTGGTTTTTCATGATAAGAAACCGCTAAAAAAATGTAGAAGTGTTATGTTTAATTAGGGAGATTTAAAAATGCCCTGTATTTGAAGTATATTTACAATTTGCATACCATAATTGCAACTTTACATTTCACATAAAGTATTATTATAGTTAATGGTAACCCCCAAAAAAATGCGGGAGAAAAATAGAAATAGTTACAAAATTTTCATTATAAATAGTTAAATATCAACGATTAAAAAAAAATCACACCCTATATACATATATATGTGTGTGTGTGTGTGTGTGTGTGATTCTAAACACCGCTAAAGCCTAGATAAATCCAATGGAGGATTTGGATTCTCGGATCCTATTTTATAAATATAAAATAAATACATGAGGGAGGGAACATAAAAGCCTTACCTCCAAAAACTTTAAGAAAGCATGAAATTAAGATAAAGGGTATGAAACTAATTTTAAGATGCAATGCATTAATTAAATGTGTCCTTCGCGGGTTAATTTTTGTGCTTCTAGCAATGTCAAGTTTTATGTGTTTGGGAGAATTCATCTTCCTCATATTCTTTATATCCCATCAATCTATTTCAGTAGCAAGCCAGTCCCTCAGTTTATTGCCTTCTCTAAAGATAAATGATAAATTAGATACGACCTGACATAGAGAAATATTATCAATAATAACACGTATATGTCATAGGTGAACAAGTCTCAATCTAGACCCACCTATAGCCAACTGAATGCATGTCCTAATCCCGTCAAGTTCGGCAATATGAGCATCGGTATTAGTTGATCTCTTGAGTGATATTGCTGGATTTTGATACCCAATGAATCCCGGACAATAATATAAACGTTGGATTAAATTGTTACCAACAATCAAGTCTAAAGGCTCAATCAGAAAATTACGCGGGCCGTTGAAAGCAACTTAAATAATTAATGTTGCTCATGGCCTATTTATATTAAATCTTGGATGACTTTGAATATTGACCCATTTAACCCCTTTTAGTGGTCTAACTAAAGTCTAACATAACCTATATATATGGTGTTCTTGCCATATCTGTTGTTTGGGTTATTTGTGTGAAAAAAGAAGAAAGAAATCTGATAGATTCTATGTAAAATGCATATTTTTCCCTTCTTATTTTATGTGCACATACAATTAATCAATGTCAAAATGTACTTATTACATTTATATTTTGATTTATGTGGCAATTCCATGGATATGTAGTAATTTGGAAGAAATAAGCGAATAAGGACCAAAATGAAAAAAAAAGAAGAAGTTTGGGGACTGAAATGTAAATACTCAAAAGTTATGTGAAACCTCACGATGAAGATGTGAGAGTGTTAGGAGTCAATTGGATGAAAGAAGACATTAAATGGATGAAACATCGTCAAAGTATGATCATACATCAATTTCCAATAGAAAAAGTTATGCATCAGTTTTCAGCCTCATATTGAGACCCATTTTTGACATAGCAAAAGATCGCATTCGAAGATAATAACTGAAGCAAAGTTGTAACCCTTTGAGTTAGCTTGCAATGCATCTTAAATCGCGTCAATCGGATATTGAGAGAGAAGGATATGATCAAAATTCTGAAGGCTGTTGGTGGAAAATTGGTAAACCCATGTGGTTGCATAGCTTTAGTTCTATGCAGTCGCAAATGGCGTTTCAGCGAATTTCAGAGTCCATTTTCAATATTCTATGCGACTACATGACTTACTAATATGTGACTACATAGTTCATTCTCGACACGAAA
>CAIGRB010155833.1:87224-100789 GCA_903798255.1 Fraxinus quadrangulata | reverse complement strand
GATTATGTACTTCTGACCATTAATTGTATAGTTATGACTTTATTATATTTAATTAATAAAATATATTTAATTAATAAATAAATACCTGATTTTTGTATTAATTAAACTTAAAATCTGATTTTTGAATCGTGTATAGTTAATCCCTTAGTTGTCAATTTTTTCCTATTCTAAAACCCATGATAGAATAAGAAACTTACTTAGCCCCTATTTGGTGGTTTAATTTAAAGGCTATCAAGAGGGGCTTATTTTTAATAAACTATGTTATTGGATATACTTATCTATCTAATTATAAGTGAACTTATAAGTAAATATTTTTAGCTTAGTTAAACATGGTAAATATGAGGAAACAAATGTCACGGCACTGTCGTCCCCAAACCCCCATTGGAGTATGTACTACCAATACCCTCACTCTCTCACCCATATAATCTCATTCACACACACATTTTCTCTCTCTATATTGGACGATACATACACCTTTACATATAGAGATAGAGAACATATATATATATAGAAATTAATCAACTAGACCACCCTAGAAAACCTAACAATGAAACACCACCACCACCAAAACCTGCCGTCGTCCCCCGCCGAAGCCGCCGTGTCTTCTTGCGATGCCACCCCTATGACGTCATCATTGACGTGTTCATCATTGCACCACCAATCCCCTCCTCCTGAGAAGCCTTCCGTGGCGGTCGAGGATCCGTCGAGGGATGTTGCGTCCACCTCCGCCATCGCCACGACGGCGTCTGCAGAGTCAGTGGTGGTGGAGGGGCGTGGGGACCATTCTGCTATTTGCAAGTGGACCATCGCCAGTTTCCCGAGGATCAAGTCGCGCGCCTTATGGAGCAAGTACTTTGAGGTCGGCGGCTACGATTGCCGTTTGTTAATCTACCCCAAGGGCGACTCGCAGGCGCTGCCTGGATATCTTTCCATTTACCTTCAAATCATGGACCCCCGCAACACCGCCTCTTCTAAGTGGGATTGCTTCGCCAGCTACCGCCTCGCCATTGACAATCCCTCGGACCCCTCAAAGTCCGTGCACCGTGACAGTTGGCACCGGTTCTCCTCCAAGAAGAAGTCTCACGGCTGGTGCGATTTTGCCTCCCTTAACTCCCTATTAGACCCTAAGCTTGGCTTCTTGCATTCCTCGAATGATTGCATTGTCATTACCGCAGATATCTTAATCCTCCACGAGTCATTTTCCTTTGCCCGTGATAATTATGATTTGCAGTCGAATAACGTGTCAAATATGGGTGGGAGTGGGGTTGTGGGGCCAGTTGTAGGGGATGTTTTGAGTGGGAAATTTACTTGGAGAGTGCATAATTTTAGTTTGTTTAAGGAGATGATTAAGACACAAAAAATAATGAGCCCTGTTTTCCCCGCAGGGGAGTGTAATTTGCGAATTAGTGTTTATCAGAGTGTAGTCAATGGAGTGGAGTATTTGTCCATGTGTTTAGAGAGTAAGGATACAGAGAAGAATGCAATGGCGTTGGATAGGAGTTGCTGGTGTTTATTTAGGATGTCAGTGTTGAATCAGAAGCCAGGTAATGGGTCGAATCATGTGCACAGGGATAGCTATGGGCGGTTTGCTGCAGATAATAAGACAGGGGATAATACGAGTTTGGGGTGGAATGACTATATGAAGATGGCTGATTTCATGGGGTCCAACTCAGGGTTTTTGTTGGAAGATACTGCAGTTTTTAGCACATCATTCCATGTGATTAAGGAGTTGAGTAGCTTCTCGAAGAGTGGTTCATTGATTGGCGGGAGGAATGGAGGGAATGTGAGGAAAGCAGACGTGCATATGGGGAAGTTTACATGGAGAATTGAAAATTTTACACGGTTGAAGGACCTTTTGAAGAAGAGGAAGATAACAGGGCTTTGCATTAAGAGCAGAAGGTTTCAGATTGGGAATCGGGATTGTAGGCTTATTGTTTACCCCAGAGGTATGTAGTATTACTTTACTATGGAGGGAATGCCTGTTGTGTATTTGTTCTTATTTTATTTTATTAAATTTGAAGGTTCAGACTATATGGTAGTGGCATCTGAAGCTTCTTTATTGTTCTTATATTGATGTGAAAATATCGTAGTGTTATTTATCTGTCGGCATTTGTCGTTCTTGTACTCTTGTGTTTGACCCCACACGTCATTGTAGCTGAAGGGGCGTGGTAATGAGTAAAGGCTTGTTTGCTATCATGTCCTGCTGTTGGAATTGTAGATCCAGTTGTAGAGCTTATATACGATTTGTTTTAAGTGCTGAAAAGTGGAGTAATGAATCGACAGAGACCTATTACTCATGCTCTGATTGAGAAGGAAAAAGCTCGTCGTATATGTGTTGCTCATGCATCTAGACTTAAGTCCTAGTAGAACTTGCAGCCTGAAATTCACGTTGTTTGTTATTCTTAAGATGATCTATATACCCTCTTGACATTATGAGCAGAATGATTTAACAAGTAAATGGATCCATAATATACATCTATGGTTAAATGACATTGTCTTGCTAAATATGGACTGATGAGGCTAGTAGGACTATTTGATAAATGAAAAGGGATGTTACTCGTTTATAGAGCTTAACTGGGAATACCTTACATCCTAATTGTGCTGTTGAGATGATGAATGTAACATTTGTGCTTCATGGTATCAGGGCAGTCTCAACCTCCATGCCACCTTTCAGTATTTCTTGAAGTCACAGATTCACGAATTGCTAATGGTGATTGGAGTTGTTTTGTGAGCCATCGTCTATCTGTAGTGAACCAAAGGATGGAGGACAAGTCGGTCACGAAGGAATCTCAGAATCGATATTCCAAGGCTGCCAAAGACTGGGGCTGGCGCGAGTTCGTGACACTTACAAGTCTCTTTGATCAAGACTCTGGATATTTAGTCCAGGACACTGTTGTCTTCTCTGCTGAGGTTCTTATTCTGAAGGAGACTTCCATAATGCAGGACTACACTGATCAGAAAATTGATTCAGGAAATATCAGTTCTCAGTCAGAGACTATTGGGAAAAGGAGTTCATTCACATGGAAGGTTGAGAACTTCTCGTCCTTCAAGGAAATAATGGAAACAAGGAAAATATTTAGTAAATTCTTTCAAGCTGGTGGATGTGAGCTTCGGATTGGTGGGTGGCATTTCCTTGATCTTGCCTTTTTAACATTGAAACTTTTGTAGCTTTTCTTGGTGTTCATTTGGATAACTGATTTTGAGTTTTTCATCAACGCCACCTTTGGTCTTGCAGGAGTTTACGAGTCCTTTGACACCATATGCATATACTTGGAGAGTGACCAATCAGCTAGCTGTGATCCCGAGAAGAATTTTTGGGTCAAATACAGAATGGCTATAGTGAATCAAAAAACTCCATCTAAAACTGTTTGGAAGGAGTCTTCTATATGCACTAAGACATGGAACAATTCTGTTCTTCAATTCATGAAGGTGTCTGATATGTTGGAATCTGATGCAGGATTTCTTGTACGTGATACAGTTGTATTTGTTTGCGAGATCCTGGACTGCTGTCCGTGGTTTGAGTTTGCAGACCTAGAGGTTAGCAATTCACCTATTTAGCATCATAATCTGCTACCTCCCCCTTACCCCCTAGGAAGAAAAAGAAAAATTGTTCCGAGTGCTCTACTGTTACATTCAGTGCTGTCCAATTTCTTCTACAATAGGATCTTAGCTAACAAAGTAAGAAAACCCACACTCATAGAGATTTCCCAGGGAAGGTTTTGAAAGGCACATGTCTTTTGTCTCTCTCTTCTTTTCACGCAATAGAACGATACGTTTTTACCTTTAAGTTCGGAAGATAAATCATAGATCTTAATGGAAGGAGATGATGGCACAGATGCTTTGGCTTAGATGATTTGCCGAAATCCTCTTGAACAATTGCTTTCTACCACTTCAACAATGCCACGTTGCATATAATATACATGCCATAATTCCACATTTCTTGGGACACCATGTTGGACGGAATTGTAGCACCAACATACCTACAAGAGAGAAAAATATTATTAGGACTACATATTTGGTTTCTCTTTCATTTGTTATTTTTTGTTCTGTAGGGAAATAAATATCTGTAGACTGCAGTTGATTTAATAATTACTGCCTGAATAATTGTGAATTCAACAAATGCATTCCTTACCCTTTGAATTATGATTTTTAATCAGAAAAGAAACAGAACACTGCCTCTTGAATCAACTATTAGTATATGATTCTGTTGCTTCATTTGCCCCTTTATATACTGTAGCTGGAACAATTTATATATGTTTGTGTTTGCTTTGGTGCACGTGCGAGGATGGGAGATAGGGATGAATACATTGCTATCTGTGTGATTGTTAAAACGAGTGCACTTTCTTGTATCCTATTGTCATACAAGTCGTTGGATCTTTTCTAAAATGATCTGGGTAAAAAAATTGAAGTTGTGTCAGATGATTCCATGTGCTATGTGGAAACGTTTTTCTGCTTTCACTGAACACAAGAAAATTCATTTGATTCTTTCATTAATGCTTATATTAGTTAATTGTCGATTCGTAAACCTTCA
This sequence comes from Fraxinus quadrangulata, assembly GCA_903798255.1. Lineage (NCBI taxonomy): Eukaryota > Viridiplantae > Streptophyta > Magnoliopsida > Lamiales > Oleaceae > Fraxinus > Fraxinus quadrangulata. Next base: position 96,258 of record CAIGRB010155833.1, on the reverse strand, counting down.
ATTTGGGATCTTTGACTGTGCCTATTCTGATATTTGCATTTTTAATTTATTAGCTGCAACAATGCCTTCAAAATTTTGTAGAACATTTATACACACAAGTTTAAGCAAGATTTCTTGAATGAGCCTAAATTGACCTCATTGAGCTCCCAGCTGCCCATTAGCCTTTGTACTTGTTACGTCTTCATCTTTGACTTTGAGCACTGTATGAAGTTTTGAGACCATTTAAATCATTGGCATCTTTAAAATGATAATAATATTTAGAAGTTTTTTATGATCTTGTTAACATTCTATTTTAGAAAGTTGTTTTCTCTTAAGAAAACTTATCATATTCCCTTAACTGGCATGAACAGTGCATATATTGATGCAAAATTCTGAAATGAGTGCCATTTCATAGTATTCTTGCTAACGATATTACCCCAAGTGCCCTGTATTTCTAACTTCTATTCATGTTTCCATATTAATCTCAATGTACTGGTGTTATATCCTGGACTTCCTTTTGTCAGGTTTTGGCTTCTGAAGATGACCAAGATGCTCCAACAACTGACCCGGATGAACTCATTGACTCCGATGATAGTGAAGGAATAAGTGGAGATGAGGAAGACATCTTCAGAAATCTTCTTTCTAGAGCAGGGTTTCACCTTACTTACGGAGATAATCCTTCTCAGCTGCAGGTCACATTGAGAGAGAAACTTCTCATGGATGCTGCTGGTTTTTTGACTGGTCTGCGTGTTTATCTCGATGATCCTGCAAAAATTAAACGTTTACTTCTTCCTACAAAGATATCTGGGACTAATGATGGGAAGAAGATTAATAAGAATGACGAGTCTTGTCCCAGCCTGATGAATTTGCTAATGGGAGTAAAAGTTTTGCAACAAGCAATTATTGATTTACTTCTAGATATAATGGTTGAATGTTGCCAACCCTCAGAAGGAAGATCAAATGATGATTCTTCAGATGTGAGCTCCAAACCATACCCAGATGGCAGTGGAACAATTAGTCCTCTGGAAAGTGGTAGAGATGATGGAACTACAGAATCTGACCAGCTTCCTGCACTTGAGAGATTAGATTCAGGAATCGATGAAACCATAAATGCATCTGCTGTACAAAGCTCAGATGTTAGTGGACCTAATATATCCACTAAAGCGGATCCTGGACAGCCTACTTGTCCACCGGAAACATCTGCTACAGATTCTTTCGAAAATCCTTCCTTGCGGTCCAAGGTATGATGCTATATTATCTTTACTAATGAAGTTCTTGGTTACTTGTTTTAGCATACATTGATGAAATATTCATTTCATGCTAAGTGGCCGGAGCAATCAGAGGAGCTTCTTGGATTGATTGTGAACTCGTTGAGAGCACTTGATGGAGCTGTTCTACAAGGTTGTCCAGAACCAAAAAGAAGGCCACAATCTGCACATAAGATTGCTCTTGTATTGGATAAAGCTCCAAAGCATCTACAACCAGACCTAGTTGCTTTGGTTCCTAAATTAGTTGAGCATTCAGAACATCCACTTGCTGCTTCTTCACTTTTAGATCGTCTTCAGAAGCCAGATGCAGAACCTGCACTGCGTTTGCCTGTAAGGGAATCTGGGACTGCAAACTGCATTTTTGTTGCTTTTAAATGACTTTAAGATCATGATGGCACCCATATAATGTCATCTTAGTTTGAGTAGTTTTCACTTCTTATAGTTCAGCTTTGGCTCTTTTTATTCCTTAGGTTTTTGGGGCGCTTAGTCAGTTGGAGTGTAGCAGCGAAGTTTGGGAACGTGTTCTTTTTCAGTCATTAGAGCTTTTGGCTGATTCTAATGACGAACCTCTTGCGGCAACAGTGGACTTTATATTCAAAGCTGCATTGCACTGCCAACATCTTCCTGAAGCAGTATGCATGAAAATTTAATGGAAACCAAATCTATTTTCATAGCCTGATTTCTTTTTCTGATTGCTTCCTTTGAGCACGTCGTTAACTTTTGTTGGTCTTCGTTGCAGGTACGGTCTGTTCGAGACAGGCTAAAATATTTAGGCATTGAAATCTCTCCCTGTGTCTTAGATTATTTGATTGGAACTGTAAATAGTTGTGCAGATATTGCCGAAGCTTTTCTTCGAGATATTGATAGTGATGATGATTTTGGTGATATTCCTTCCCCAATCCCATGTGGACTTTTTGTATTTGGTGAAAGTGGGTCTAGTTCTGAAAGACTTCATATAGTGGAAGAGCAAGCTTTCCGTGCTAGACATCATTTTACTGACATTTATATCCTAATTGAGATGTTATCTATCCCTTGCCTAGCTGTTGAAGCCTCCCAAACTTTTGAGAGAGCTGTAGCACGTGGAGCTTTTGTTCCCCAGTCTGTAGCCATGGTCTTGGAAAGACGCCTTACTCGGTGTTTGAATTTGAATACGCAATATATCGCTGAAAGTTCTCAGCAACCGGATCTAGTTGTAGAGGGAGAAGCCCTTGAGCAACTGACGGCGCAACGAGATGATTTCACCGCGGTTCTTGGCCTTGTGGAGACATTAGCACTCTCTAGGGACCTGTGTGTTAAAGGATTTGTAAAGGTGCTGTACCCTATGTTGTTCAAATGGTATGCTGACGAGTCTTACAGATTTAGAATGCTAAAGAGACTTGTCAATCGTGCTACAAGTACTACAGATACTAGTCATGAAATAGACTTAGATTTGGAGATTTTGGTGATCTTGGTGTGTGAGGAACAAGAAATAGTTAGACCAGTGCTGAGCATGATGCGAGAGGTTGCTGAACTTGCAAATGTTGATCGGGCAGCTCTTTGGCATCAGTTATGTGCCAGTGAAGACGAGATTCTTCACGTTCGTGATGAAAGAAAAGCTGAAACCTCAAGTATGTCTAAAGAAAAAGCTATTTTGTCTCAAAGGCTGAGCGAATCGGAGGCTACTACTAGCCGCCTAAAGGTACTTGATATCTCTCTCTCCACCGATGTTTCAAGCATGTGTGTGTGTGTGTGTGTGTGTGTGGAAAAGAAAGAAAAGCATCATTGCTGCTGATACTTGAATGGTATATTGCAGTCCGAGATGAGGGCTGAGGCGGATCGTTTTGCTCGAGAAAGAAAGGAGCTTACAGAACAGATACAAGAACTTGAGAATCAACTTGAGTGGGTTCGCTCAGAACGATCTGACGAAATAACAAAGCTTATGGCAGAGAAGAAATTTTTTCAAGATCGTTTACACGACGTAGAGACACAGCTCTCCCAATTGAAGTCTAGAAAGCGTGATGAATTGAAGGTTTGATATTATCATCTTCTTGTTTTTTTTAATGGCCATCATTTTATTTAAAATTTTCTTGAAGAAATCTTTAGAAGATATATTTTACAAGATGGTTCTTATTCGACAACTCCTGCTTTTAGAGAGCTAACATGGGGCAGTGGAAAAGGAAAGTAATTTTGCATGATTTCTTGAATGGGAAATCATGTTTAAACATTGATGGGGCATTTCTCGGAAACCGAGAGAAAAAAATTCTGAAGTGTTAAATGATCGGGGTCTCACATGCTTTCCTGACATTCATAAATGATAATAGAAAAACCAACTTTCTTTTTCGCTGGTCCCCTTTTATTGCATTCTTACAAAGGCTTAAAGACTTGAGCATTGATGCAAACTTTGAATGTCTCAGAGGGTAATGAAGGAGAAGAATGCTCTTGCTGAAAAGTTAAAGAGTTCTGAAGCAGCTCGGAAAATATTTGATGATGAATTGAAACGATATGCCACAGAAAATGCCACTCGAGAAGAGATTCGGCAATCACTCGAGGATGAAGTTCGTCGGCTGAAACAAACAGTTGGGCAAGCTGAAGGAGAGAAGCATGAGAAAGAGGAACAAGTTGCTCGATGTGAGGCATATATTGATGCAATGGAATCCAAATTGCAAGCCTGCGAGGTTTTTTTTTCTTTAAACACCTATTCTTAATTTGCATTTCGATTAATAGAGCCTTGATCTTCTTTTAGTTATTTTCGGTGCTCAACCAAGAGTGTTGCATTCTTATTAATCTCACTTCTGTCTTGCACTCATTTATCTGAGATTCTGAGGAAATATTTGGGGGGAATAAATAACCTGTCTCAACTTTGGGTTAATTCTATAAACTAAATTTTAACTTAGAAGGAAATAATGGAGAAGGTTCCTGTCAAAAATATCATCTGGTTTTGACGCCCTCCTGATGAAAGTGGTTTTCTGGATGGATGTATGTCAAACTTGCTACTTAATTTCTCCATAGATTAGATGATAACAATTGATCTAGGGAATGAAATTACTATACTTCAAATTGGCATCTTCACAAAGACACTTGCATCAACTCGAAAAGCAGTTAAGTTGTAGTGATACCAGGGACACTCCATCCCTCTAATTTTGTCAAAAAGTTAATTGTCGTTACAAGTTTCAAACATTTTCTAGAGCTTTATGATTATTAACCTTTCCTGTTAAAGGGTAAAATTGACATTTGTATAGCAGTTCCTCATCTACTGGTTCTGACATCTCTCTTTTGGCAGCAATACATCCATCATGTCGAGGCTCAGCTTCAGGAAGAAATGTCACGACATGCCCCTCTGTATGGTGCTGGGTTGGAAACTTTATCAATGAAGGAGTTGGAGACATTGTCGCGCATTCATGAAGAAGGACTTCGACAGATTCATGCTATCCAACACCATAAAGGAAGTCAAGCTGGCAGTCCTCTTGTAAGTCCCCACAACCTTCCGAGCACGCATGGATTGTACCCTGCTGCTCCGCCTCCAATGACCATGGGATTCCCACCTTCAGTAATCCCTAATGGAGTTGGGGTCCACAGCAATGGGCATGTAAATGGTGCAGGTGGACCCTGGTTCAGTCCTTGAACATGGGGCTACTTAGCCGTATGGCAAGATAAACAGCTCGGTAACATTCCAAGATAAAGGGCCCTCAACAATTTTTGAAATTTATTGCATGTTGGCTGGTGGGACTGTTGGAATGATTAACGAGAGTGTTCGTGCTGCATGGGTAAGGGTACATATTCTTATGCTACCTGGGCATGTGAGTCCAATAGAACTAACAGTTGCAAATGCCATACTTGAGTTCTTCCTCTCTTAATTGAAATTATCTAGAAAGTTTTGTTTACTCGTCTAATTCTTCTTTGCATTTTCTTCTATTATCCAACCCTCTGTGCCCATGTGCGTTGATTCAGAAAGTAGTTTTAGGCTTTTAGGACTGCTATAGAATTGCTTGTCATGGGGGCGTGAAGGGTAAAGAGTAGTCCAGTTTTAATACGTACCAATTTAGTTTGAATGCCTCTATAATCTTTCTAATTACATCAATATTTTCTAAACCGCACCACAGTTGAACCGGGGGATGCCTCTTATTGGATTTCTCCCTTCTCAATAAAATATATTCTCATGAAGGTCTTGCCATATTGGAGACTTTTCCCTCTGATTCACCTCCGGGATGCTATTAGAAACTTCAAAAATCTTGTAGTGGAAGACTGGGCAGCTCGGGTGAGCGGTAGAGGCTGGTTAGAAGTTAGATTAGCGTGAGACCATTGGGTGTTTGTTAAATAAATAATGAGAGTAATTTATTGGTAGTAAAATAATAAAGAAAAGTTTCATCGTGAATTAAATAATGGTTGTAACATGATAAATCAATAAAAGAAATCTTAACTAGCCATTGAAATATTGAAAAAAGAAAATTAAAGTGGAAAAAATATGAGTATTTTCGTCAACGATCGGTGATCAAAGTAACGTTGGTGATGACTGACAACATCATGGACAACATTTCAAGGAATTGTTGTGATAATTTTGTCTGAATCACTGATAGATAATACTTTTATTAGGTACCATGATTATTCTATCGAAGATTTTTTTTTCTATTTAATATTCTTGTAAAAGTCCCATTAAATATTTTTACTCGACTCCAAATTGTTCGAGATATCTATCCTCTATCCTACCACTCGACTAGGTGGATTTTTCGTCCTTAGTAAATTTTTGTATTTTCTTTTCATGGTTTTTAGAATTGAAATTGTTTGGAGATGAAAAAGAAAATATCATTTTCCATATTGACCTTTGTGACGCGTAAGAAAATCTCTGTTTTTCCACTCCTATTGGACTCGCTTGACCTAGTTGAATAAAATCATACGTCTAAACGGGTTAAAAATGCACAATTTTTACTGCTGTTTCAAATTAATTATTGAACTCAATTTTTATTTCAAGTAATTGAACACAATTGAAATATAAATAAAGATATAAGGTTTACTTGATCAACAATTGATTACCAAGTATTTATTGAAGTAATTATCCGAGTCAAGTGTTAAACGGAGTCTAACAATGTTTTTAACTTGGAGATACTTTGCAAGAGAAATTTGCATCATTGGTCCCCAATCGATCAATGTTATTGGTTTTGTCTTCAACTAATTTTTCATAATAGCGTCGTCTTAACCTATAAAAATCATGGCACAATGGTTTAAAATAAGCTTTCTTTTCAATAAACTATTTACTCTATTTCATTTGAATCATGTCTACTTGATCAATTAATTAATGATACTTGAATATACTTAGACTGGCGTCAAGCACCAATAGTACTCATTACTCAAAAATATATTTGGTATCCTGTCAATTGTTGAGCAATTAAGAGTCGAATAATATTTTTAACTTGGAGATACTTTGCAAGAGAATTTTGCAAAATGGTCCCCAACTGATCCATGTCATTGGTTTTATCAACTAACTTTTTTATAGCAACCTCGTATCTTGGAATAAGGAGGTTCGTTAAGTTGTTACCATCCAATGCAAGAACAAAGAGAAGTAGGGGTGCAAGCGATTTGGTCGGGTTGGTTTTTGACGGTTTAAGACTTTTTGAAACCTAAATCTAATGGTTTGATTTGATTTTAAATCACGGTTTGCTCCTATATTTTTATTCATGTTCACTTTGTTTTCGTACATTACACGGAAGCATATTACTGGCTATGAACCCTCTATCATTTACCACACCCTTAAATCTAATCTCCTAAGCCACACAGAATGTAAGATCATATGGAACACATCAAACCTCTGCGCTGGCTTGTTTAGCACAAAATGTCTCCTTACAGCCCTGAGTCCTTCCTTAAGCCTTAGATACTCGGCTTTCGACACAGCCAAGAGAATCTCCTTCAACCGACCAATATTTGAAACATCAACTTGTATCGAAAAGGCTTCCCATCTTAACACATCACTGAAGGGCAACACATAGTGATCAGATAATATAACCGGGATGCATTCAGCGTAAATGGCCTCAACAATTCTTGGACTAGCAACTTCGTACCCACTAGGACATAAGCAAAACCTTGACTGTAACATGAAATCGTAATAGTCTTGAGTTTCACGAAGGTATTCGTATACACGAATGTCAGAATCCCGGCCCTTCCAGTGTTGGAGGAGGATCGGCCTGATGGGGCCGTGGACTCCACCGGCAAAGAATGCAAGATGCGGCCTTGAACTGTTAAATGGTGGGGGATGAAGCAGCTTTGAGGGTACTTCGCCACCATAAAGATGTATTTCTGGCAAGCTCACATCTTTCTTTGGATTGAATCCTTCAGAAGAATTGGCATTGCACAATACCCGGATTGATGTGTTGTAAAGAAATGCATTACCTTGTGAGGTAACAGGCCCCTGATACAATTTAAACAGAAATATTTCATGATCATGCAACACAATTTGAATTAAACTAGAGATCAGAGTATAAATCAAATGGCTTAACAGCACTGTTAGTCAACCAGCTTAGAGCAATATTGTTCCACTTTGGTCTTTTTATGGTTCAAAATTAGTCACACTACTTATTTTCATTTTTGTTTCATTATTGAATTAATTACACACTTTTTCATATCACGTCAGCATCACGTTAATTCACGGTACCCAGCAACTAAATTGCAATAAAAATAAAAGTTTAATAGCCATAAATTTGGTGAGTAACAATGTTTATAACCCTAATAACCAAGATCATTGTGTTTCCATGGAACCCCAGAAATTTTCAATTTCCAAATAAATCTGATGGAGATCAAGATAGAGATAAAAGTAGAGTTCGATTCATAATATATTGTTAGGGTTGGTATTCGAATAAATCAAATGAAAATAAACATGGAATAAATCGTGCTTACCCAATCATGGCAAGAAATCATGAAATGATCTGCTCCTTGAGTTTTATTCCAAAATGGGTGTTTCCTTGAGATGGTTCTCACGTAATCAGACACGAACTCTTTGAGTGGGATGACATTGTACGTGTTAGGGTGGTAGAGGTACTTGACCATCCATGTAACACTAAAGGGCATGAAGTAAACATGAGCAGCTTCTGGATTTCTCGTCCTGAACCCATTGTTACCTTGTTCCATCTCATGTATGAACCTTCCTTCACTTGTGTATATGTCTTTGCACGGTCCATCATGTACTAATGGTGACTCGCCTTCTTCATATACATAAACCTTGAATCTTCTTTCCATTTCCACATAACTCCTGCACTTGGACCATGCTAATAAGTTCAAGTATGAAATTGGTTTGTTCTTTCGAAATCATTAATTCTCAAGATAGATTCGTAGAGCAGAGAAAAAGGACTCGGAATATATGCGAAAAAATGCACTATTTGATCCCAATCTATTTGCCCAATAGCTAGTGGACCTAAACTATTAAAATGGCACAAAGTGGTCCCTAAATTCCATTGTAGTTATGCAATCGGTAACCAATGAAAAAAATCTAAATCTTTGTTATTGTTACGTGACCCTCGTAAATATTTATTATTGTCACATGAACTTCATACGTCCAACTTTATGAAGTTAAGTTCATAATCTCAATTTGACGGATTGTGCAATTATAATAAAATTTTGGGAACCAACTTTTTCTCTTTAAAAGTTCATGACGAACTTGTTACTGAAACAATAAGTTAGGAACCAATGGTGCATCATTCCAAATTTTTTGAGAGTAATTCTTTGAACTTTTCATCCTGCAAAAGCAACGTATAAGTCTCAAAGAATCGGGTACAACCCTTTAAATTGTACAATGTATGTTGAAACACCAAGGAATGGAATTGATT
>CAIGRB010155833.1:60613-86668 GCA_903798255.1 Fraxinus quadrangulata | reverse complement strand
GTTACGTGACCCTCGTAAATATTTATTATTGTCACATGAACTTCATACGTCCAACTTTATGAAGTTAAGTTCATAATCTCAATTTGACGGATTGTGCAATTATAATAAAATTTTGGGAACCAACTTTTTCTCTTTAAAAGTTCATGACGAACTTGTTACTGAAACAATAAGTTAGGAACCAATGGTGCATCATTCCAAATTTTTTGAGAGTAATTCTTTGAACTTTTCATCCTGCAAAAGCAACGTATAAGTCTCAAAGAATCGGGTACAACCCTTTAAATTGTACAATGTATGTTGAAACACCAAGGAATGGAATTGATTGACGGTGAACTGTTTATACTGCAAGAAGGAAGCAGAATGTACGACGACTATTTATTACACCAAATAAATGCCATATGCCTTGTTACAAAGTAAGGAATTGAATGAATTTCTTGTTTCCAGTCCTGAAATTTGAACTATCATAATTGCCAAAAATGAACATGTGTGTGTGTGTATATATATAGAATTAATATGCTTATATATAATTAATATGCTCTACCAGGCCTGTAAAAGGTTTGGTAGAGCTGTTGCTCTCACATGCGAGGACCCTAAACCTCCCGAGACGTTGGCTTACAGGCCTGGCGGAGTGGCGGAGTAGCACAGTTCATATATATATGATTAAGCTATTTGCACATTTTGGTTGACACCTTCACTGACAAAATTGATTACGTGAAAGTGTTATAATGATTGTATTAAATGTGTAATTTATACGTATTATAAATAATAACTAAATATTAACCTATAAAAAAAATTACAGTTAAAATGAAAAGAAAAAATTAAAAAAAAAAAAAGTGACAGGCAAGTTAGTTTTTTTATTTTTTAGACTCACATGCCGGCCTGTCGAGCCGCACGGGCCTGCCCAACTCGAGCCAGGAGCTATATCTCGAGTTTATATTATGATGCATGAATTGATTGGTATCAAGATGGAGCACATATATGTAATGAACACATTGCAAACGCTTCTAATATGTAAAATTGAGTAATTCTTTGTTATTGGAATATTAAGAAAGTTGCTTACCGATAAAATGCATAGGGGTTTCGATAAATTTGGCGGGAGAGAAGAGCATTATTCCTGAACATTATTGATTTATTTTTTATTGAAGCTGCTTTCAGAATTGCTGCTCTTGAGCTAGCCAGTACATGCTCCAGTTTATTATTTTCCCTTTTCTGCATTTTCACATTAATGCAAATAAAATTAAACATAAATATAGTGTAATAATACATAAATCCATTCACATAAAAAAGTAAAATTAAAAGCATGAAATGGTATTAATTAAGATAAACGTGTATACAACGGGCATCTCTGTATTAATTGGTAATTACATGAATTAATCTAAGTGTACAATATTCTTTGACAACAATTGTTGACAATCACGTGTTGTCAAAATTTTAGTATGTGATGTAGAAAATAGTTTTTTAAAATGGTTGGATATGATAATGCCAAATAAGATGTTGTCGACTAATGTTGTCAACTAATATTGTACATGTAGCATGATTCGTAATTACATACACACGCATGCTTCTCTGTACCCGTTAATTGCGCGCGCGCGCGCACACATGATTGTTCTTACTGATTTTTTTTTTTGTATCCGTCGATTTCACACACAGAGAGAGAGAGAGAGAGAGAGAGAGAGAGAGAGAGAGAGAGAGAGAGAGGTGTACATATTGGCTATTTGAATAAGACTAATGTCATTCACCGTTAGTAGCNACAAGTCGAGTGGAATTGAATTTAGATGAAAATTCAGAGGAAAGAACAGCTCCGGCTTCACCAATATGTGGACGTGCAGGAGTAGTAATCAATTCAACTACGGGTATCTTAATCTCTTTTTCTGAATTCACATAGAACGATTCAATTCCCTTTTTATCAGAGAAACATCCGAATATATACACAATCACAATTGATGCCACAAAAACAGCAGCGAGTACAATTGATACAGAGACTCCATCGCGTTTCATCACTACGTGTATCTGTAGGTGTTTATGCTATACACGCATATATGTGTATGTATGTGTTGTATATATCATCACATACTACTTTGTGAATTTGTTTGAGGAGGCTCTGTGGAATTCATGGCGGAAAAAAAAGCCGTGACAAATGGTATAAAGGTTTGGAACTTGACGTGAATGAAACGACGATTTTGACCTTGAAAAATGTTGTAACTGGAAAGAAAGTAATTTGGTTACCAAAATCGCGTTTGGTAATTAATGGCAATTAGCTATAATTTACAAGTTGATTTGTAATTCAAAGAACTGAGATGACTTGTTTTCTTTCTAATTTGCTAAAAATTTAATTTAGATTTTTAACTAGATAGACAGAAAAAGGGTTAAAAATTCAAATGGCTCATGTTTTTGCTGGCCATTAAATTTTAAATTTTTTTTTTTGAATGATCATCATATTTATCAAATCGTTATTTTATTGGTAATCAAACTTTAAAAGTTTTTTAGATCATCATAAAACTTATTAAATCATTATTCCATATATCTCTCGCTAACTCAACATTACAAAATTCAACTGACTCGATGACGTGCCAAACGAAAACTTTGATATGGCAAATTATTACGATGACGACAAATCAACATAAAAACGTGTTTTCATCTATTAAAAGCACTTGAAAAATGCAATTGAATTTTAACATTTGCATGTTTTATTTTGTTTATCTGTATTTTTATTTAATGTTATTTTTATTGCTCTTTTCGTTAATCGCATTTTCTCTAAGCATATTGATTGATTTGTCATCAACTAATGATAATAATGTGGAACGTTAGCATTTCTATTTGCCATATTAGCGAGTACCTCAAAATTTCTAATTATTTAGTGACGGATGAGATAATGATTTAATAAAATCAGTGACCGTTAAATGTCTATATTTTGTGAAATACTATTTAATACCCGTCATATTTAGCCATCTAAGTGGCAATATTTATAGCATTATATGATAAATTCAATAAGTGCATTTTTCTAAAGTGAGTAAAAGAAAATTTTGAGACATTATAAGTAGTGAACCCTAGAAAACGGGTATATAATAAGTTAGTAATTGTTGTGAGTCCTGCAAAAATATATAAAAGGTAAGTTTAACATGAGGTTATTGTAATCTAACCACCTTTAATGATTTCATAGTCCATTTAATTGAATGCTTTTTTTTTACGTAAATGGTGATAAAACCACTAATACTAAATATCATTATTCTCAATTGTTTTCGAGTCAATGTCCATAAACATTAGTACTAACAAACTACATCAGAAATTGAGTATGTTCCATTTGATTTTCCAACAGGTTTATAAAACCTGGTGATTAATGATTCATATAATCGTTCCTAAATTTATAAGTTAATTTGTTGTTAATGCTGCAATTTAAACCCAAAGGCAAACAGAATAAGATTTTAACAATTTCATGAATTTTAGCACATTGAAAAAATATATTTGGGCAACGAATGTTGGGCAAAGCGTATAAATATTTATAAGTTTGTCATACTCCATTTATATACACACATTTCGTAAACTCACAATTTTTACGTATTTTTTAACGATATATTCCTTGAGAGCCAATGCTTCTAATTGCTTAAAAGCTTAACAAGCAAGTTAGCCTTAGGGTGCATTAATTGCAAGTATGAAATTTTCATATAAAGAATTGCTTAGAAATTACTTACATGGAAGTTGTCAATCAAATGCATTTGATTGACTTAACTTTCTATTTAGAAAATATTGTACTTTTTCATCATTTGGTGTTTAATAGTCATTATTTTTCAAGGAAATGGTCCAACTTTTATTGTTTGATAGCCACTATTTTCCATGGAAATGGTCACTTTTTCTATGAAAATGAGTCAATCAAATTTTTAGGACTTTCTTCTATCACAAAAACCTATTTAGTGAAGTGAACCAGTGTCATCTTTTTTTATTGTGATCTAAATGTAAACGAGTTTAATTAATTATAGGAATGTACCTTAATAACTACATTATATTAAGACTGTTATTCTCATTACTTGTTACAAATTGCAATACTATTATGCAAGAAGAATATTCTACTTGATCATCTGTCCAACATACAAAAGAATTTAAATTATTTCCTATGATAACTTGAAATAGTACTCACAGAGACCTAGCTAAAATTACGGCGGCTGCATTCTATTAAATCTGATAAAAAAAAAATCTGATCTAAAGTTTAATGATTAAAGTGTAAATACTCAAAAGTTGTGTCAGACCTCACGATGAAAATTCAAGAATGCTAGAGGTCAATTGGATGCAATTAGAAGTAAAAAAGAAGTGAAATATGATCAAAATATTTTTACAAATCAATTTTCAACCGCACATGTTCTATATTTTTAGCTTGAGATTGAAATCCATTTTTGACCTAGTAAACGTTATTGGAAAAATTATATTTCAGTAAAGTTATATCTCTTTGAGTTATATTTACAGCTCAATTTCAATCACCTCAATTGGAGATTGGAAGAAAAAGTTATGATAAAAATACTAAAAAAAGTGTATAGTTGATTTTTCTAAAAAGGCAGTGCCGCAGCGCTACCATCATGGCACGTAGGCAACGCAAAACCCCAAGTGCACTATGATTTCTTCGCGGTGCCAACCCCATGGCACCGAGGCGCCGCCTACTATTATCTAAGCTCGTTTTGAAACTCATAAAAACTTTGCATCCGACACAAACATGGGAAGAAGTATAAATACAAGAATGAAGGTACTTTTAGAGGGTTCCACACATTGAGATACACAAAATATAACTTGAGAATTGGAGATCAAGATCAAAGGAGAAAAACAACAAATCAAGAACTGGGGTTTGGAATCAAGATTGGAGGCAAGAAGAGGAACTTGGTACAAGATTAATCTACTTCTTTACATCCCAATTCAAAATCCAGTGATATACTCCATTATTGTTATTTGATTTTTTTCATACAGTATGAGTAACTAAGTTTTTCATTAGAACGAACAATGTAATCGAATTGAGATAATTTATTTCTTTTATTTAAGATTTAAACACTTTTATCATACACATGTTGATTTTATTCATGAATTTAATGTTTAGAATATTTTGGTCAATTATTCAATGATTTTGTGAATTATTTACGAATCGAGAGGTGAGTTTTATATTTAGACCACATAGTAAAATTTTGTAATTTAGTATAACGTGAAAGATACTTATACTAATTATTGCAGTCATTATATAAATTCTTAGAACAAATACTGCATTTAACTAAGATTGATTCGTATAGAGATATGCATTGAATTAATTAAATATGTTCAATAACAATTCGAGATGGGTAAATTGAATACTATATAAGAATTCAATCGAACACTACGAGATGTTATGAATCTTGAATTAAGACAAACTTGAATTAAGACATGTCCTTACACTTACGATATATAAAATGCAATATTCTCATTTATTTGATACATTCTTTTGCTTTCTTGTGGAGAGAAGTAAATTTGAATGACAATCCAACTAACATTCGTATAAACCGGTTTGAAGAGATAAGTAAACAAAAGCAGTGTGAAAAAGTATTACTATTAAAGTAATAATGAAATCCACAAGAGAAAAGTAGTAGTACTATAAACCAGCAAAGAAATCCAAAATTCACATATTTCTATTTGTACTTGTCTGTTTTACGACTTTCTATAATTTGCTTTACAAGAATTTTGCAATTTTCATTCCAAAGAATATCTGCAGAAGTCTTAGTGCTTATGAAAATCTTCAATTATAGCTCACCAACTACTTATTGAACTTTTTATTATATTTGTTGGGTGTGGGTTAAAATTGCTCGATAGCTGCATTTTCTCAGCTCATAATTTTCCTCGATTGGTAACTAGTCGAACCATGTACCGGATTATTGATGAAGCATATTCGTGTGCTCAATCTCCGGCTGAACTTCTTAATTTGATAGTCAGGTCTCAATAACTATAATGGACTCTTTAATGGGACGAGTTTCACATTGTCTCATAGCCAGTTGTTCAGTAAATTTACTTTCCCACGTATTAGTGTATTAGATAATAGGTGTATCTGTTACTAAATAATCGGCCTAACTTTCGGTTTAACAAATGTTTCGAGATAAAATGGGAAGATGCATCATGATGCTGACTCGGGTTATACTAGAGGAAGAATTTACTGACAGTAGACGGAACTGAATCGGGAAGGTTGAATATGCATCTCAAGTTGACACCATAACCAATAAAGCATGAATAGATTCAGCACAAAGGTTTTCACTGTGTACATTGCTTATAATTTTCCCAACGAGATTTTGAAAAAAGTTCCTTATTATTTGCTCTTCCCTTGTTGTAACAATAATCAACATTTGAATTATAGATGTTATATCCACAAGCCGATGTTTGAGCTCCATTTCATGGAAAAAATGTATTTTGAAATAGTGAATTTTTAGAGATGTGTGGTTGGAAAAAAAATTCCGATTCACGAGTAAAATTATTTTATTGAAAGATGTGTGGTTGAAAATTAATTTAGAAAAAAATGAAATTTTGATAAAATGAGTCTCGAACAAGGGTTAAATTACGTGGCATGCACGGGCATAAGGGGTACTACATTGGCCAACTCCACACTGATTATTCAATTGGATTGTACACAATAAATTAAGTAACCTCAAACGACCTCTTATTGGGCTTATACTTCGGCCCGCTTCAACAGCCCATCATGGCCCATTTTCTTCCATTTATATAGGTGAGCTCATTTCACACCAAAGTGAATGTTTTATTCTAATAGTAGTCAAATCTCCTTTATCCCATCTCTTACACTTATATTATCTCTTTTCCGGCCTTTAATGGGATATTGAGTATGCAAATGACGTCTACATGAAGGTGAGGTGACCCGGATTCTATTGACGCATTTTTTGAGATCAAGAATAGTAATACCTTTTTTTTTTTGCGTCAATGAGGATTACATGACAATTTAACAAGATTTACACAGTTCCTGTTATAGGAATTCGAATCTGCGACTACGATAAAAGAGTATGACCAACTTGTTTCCTTTTGAAGATTTCAAACTAGTTTGCTGCTGAGGCAATAGACTGAGGACTGGTAATGCAATTTTCCCACCAGAATATATCAATAATTGGCTGGGAAGTACACTTCAGTCCGTCGAAGCAATCACAATTCGGGGGACGGATAAAGAGTTCATTTCATTCCACGTGTACAATAAATTTGTGCCGAAATTTCAAATTGATCCTTGAAGACATTATTTTGCGAAATCATTGGTCACTAAATTTGACAAAAGATTTCAATAGTGGGACTAATGCAAGCCTGACGCGTAAGTCACTAAAAGTCGCCGCGGGTCAAGTGAGACGTTATACTAAGCCCATACTATCTACCGTTTTTACGAAATTCCTTTTTTTCTCAAACTCCTTATCATCTCACAATAAAATATTTTACATATATGTTAAAAAAAAATTCATACGTTTTAATAACACATTCTAAAAAAATAATAATTATAGTTTCAAAACTCATTTGTCTCAAAAAGCTCTTTTTAATAATTGTCAGACATGGGCTAAGTCTAGAATAGAAATGACAGTTTTAAACATGACACGAAGAAAAGTGAAGGTCTCTTTAATTTAATACCATCATTTGTTAAAAGATTTTTTTTTTTTTTTTGGTGCAATCTTGTTTCAGATTCAGACTAATCAATTTAACTTTACAACTTAGGGTAAAACCACTTAGCCAGAGTGAAAAACAGGGAAGGGGGGAGACATATTGATTTGTCAAATAATTAATTGTTTTTATTTTAAATTTTCAAACTGTCCAATCAGGCTTCGACATGTGTCCCACCTAGATTTGTAGCATGGTCTTACAACTTAATACTTGTTTGGGTGAACTCTAAAAAGTTGATTTTTTTTTTTAAAAATGAGCCTTGAGTTTCACGAAATGAGTTCTGAATGAGGATGTGACGTGTGGTTAAAATTAATTGTTAAATTTGACTTCAAATTTTTAACAATTTTTTAAAATTTTACCAAACTAGCACGACATTACACGTAGATGTGGCATTAATTGAGTGTCAATCGTTCGTCAATTACCAATTTGGTAAAAAAAATAATTTCAAGGATGTACTTGAAATTTCACCACAACTCCTGTGACCAAATGTGAAATTAAATCGGCAAAAACAACTACTGAGTAGTGAGTACTATGGACTATCTGTCAAAGTCAACAGTTCATCAAATCAAATTCGATAAATCAAATTCCGATAAATCAAATTCGATTTCATTTTCGACTGTTATATTAATCGTTCTTCCTCAAATCATCACGGCTGTATTTTGATGTTTTCTTTTTCTCTTTCTACGCAATTTTTTGATCGTAGATCAAGGAATAAGCAAAATAATGGAGAGCAGGTTACCATTGACAGCGACGTCGTCGTCGAAATCGGAGAGGCGGTCGAAATCAAAGAATTCTCAGACCACTTCCAAAACCTCTCTCCTTATGGTCTTCCTCTCTTGCCTCGCCTGGCTCTACGTTGCCGGACGGTACGTGGTATTTTTGGGGGCATGTTTTTTTTATATATTTGTTTGTGAATTGATGAAACTTGATTAGTGAGATTTATTTATTTATTTATTGTGATCTGGTTTTTTGTATGTTCTATTAGGGTGTGGCAAGATGCAGAGAACAGAATGCTACTGTCTAATTTACTGAAGAAGAATTCCTTGCGGGTTTGAATTCCGTGTTGCTTTAACTTTCCTTCTTTTTCCTTTGTTTCTATTTGGGCTTTCTGAAAAAATGTGGGATGCGCAGGTAAACTAGAAGGAAAAAAAAAGGAAAAATGTATCTTGAGTAAAGAAATTGACAACACTGTTTCTGTTGAAAGTTTTCCAAAAGGGAAACAATAATGCTGACAGTAAAGAAGAGTCTTTTAGTGTATAAATTGGTGAATGACTGAATGAGCTTGGTTGACTTTCTATTTAACACTTTAATTGTTTGATATTAGATGCTAAATGAGGCCAATATGAATACCCACCTCGGTCACGTATTAGAAAATAGTAGATTTTCAAGTACTATTTTTTAGGCATTTTGCAGCTAACCAGAGAGTAATATATGGATATGAGATTTTAGTTTTGTGATACAAAACAGAATGAAGATGAATATGATGCGAGAGGGAAATAAGCTATGGTTCTAAAAGGAAATCTTTTATGAAGTGCATTAAATAGCACATACTGCAAATACAATTTATGATTAAGAAGGTTTCAGCACTTTTGCTATGTGAAAAGGAGACTAAAGCAATGCCAAATGAAGGAATTTAAAAGGTCATGCTTACTAGTGAATGGGCAAAGGGATTGGTCCTAGATGAAGGTGACCGAACAAGTAAGATTCATTTTGATGTGCCTAGATGTTTGGAATGAGAAAAAAAATGCTAAAAAAAAATTTTCAATTGACTTTTACAGTCGTACTATTTATATTGTGAATTTGGTTGCCCAAAAGGTTGGATGCTGAATTTGAGCTTCTCTTTTTATTACTAAGTCATTTAGTGATGAGCGGAACACGGGACGGGGGAGGACAACCCCCATCCAAGCACACACATAAAATACACGTGAATAAGTAAATACTAATAAACTATTATCTCTGCTCTCTTATTGGCAGCGGCCGAAGGTGCTTTCGGTGGATGACAAACTAATGGTCCTAGGATGCAAGTATATTTCTCAATAGCTCCAATTTCCTTTACATGATTATTAGATAATATGCTTTTCTAATGGGTAAGTTTTTACTATCTAAGATGCACTTAAGTTTTTTTTTGTGGACTTTTAGGGATTTGGAAAGGAGAATTGTTGAAGCTGAAATGGAATTAACATTGGCGAAGAGTCAAGGTTACCTTAAGAGCCAAGTGCAGCAGAGTGATTCCTCTTCTGTTAAAAAACTGCTTGCTGTTATTGGAGTTTACAGTGGTTTTGGGAGTCGGTTGCGGCGTAATACATTCAGAGGGTCTATGACATCAAAAGGTCAGTATAATTCCTGATTTCTGCATGTGATCCTTAGATTGATTTTAGTGTTTTTTAGCTGATACTGCATTGATTATTAGTGAGTGTCCTTACACCTTATAATATTGTATATATTCTTTGAAAAAATCGCATGTGGTCCTAATTTTCAGTTCTATCATTGCACCTTACAAAGACCCGTTATAACTGTGACATTTAATATTTTTCCGTACATGGAACTGATACTTGTTGCATTTTATTCTTCTTTGAACCATTTTTTATTTTTTCAACTTTTGTTGTCATTAAAGTCTATTTTAACTTGTACATCCAACCACACCAGCATTAAAGGGAACAATTTCAAATGGTAATAATATCTTTAGATGTGATTGTAGTTAGAAGACTGTAAACTTGAATTTATTATTAATGAGCGCGAACTACATGCTTTCAGGTGATACTTTACAGAAGCTCGAAGAAAGAGGGATCATTGTACGATTTGTGATTGGTCGAAGGTTTTCTCTGCCACTTAGAAACTGCTTCCTAATTAAGACTACTTTATACACTTTTTCCTTGTCCTTTTCTCTTCTGCACTATCAATGTCTGATGAGGAATAACCAAATTTATGAACTGAACTTAATGAAACATTAATCGGTTGCTTGAATTTTGCAGTCCTAACCGCGGTGACAGCTTGGACCACAATATTGATGAGGAAAATCGTGTGACAAAGGATTTTTTGATTCTTGTAAGTTATTAATCTTTGCTTGCCTTAAATTGATTCATAAATTTGTGTTGTCTAATACGCATCTTAAAACTCTTTGTATCTAGTAACAGGTTTTCTCGTCATTTATTTCTTCCTGTTCTTCTTTAGTATTGGTTTTCCTTCAATTATTTGGAAATTAAAATGAAAAACATTTACTTCCCATGCAAATTATAAAATCTGAAAAAGTGCATTATTATTTTATTAGGATGGTCATGAGGAGGCTCAAGAAGAATTGCCCAAGAAAGCAAAATTCTTCTTTAGCACAGCAGTCCAGACTTGGGATGCAGAGTTCTATATAAAAGTTGATGACAATATTGATCTTAACTTTGGTAAATGCTGACATTTTATATTTTTTTCTAAAACATGTCTGCTTGTAGTGTATCTTACCTGCATCTAAAAGTATTTATCCTTGTGACTAGTTGTTAATTTCACATTAATGTGGGAACATTACAGCTTGATAGCATATACTCATATATGCTCCATTCTCTTGGCAGATGCGTTGGTTGAACTTATCAAGAGTCGAAGTGGTCAAGATGGTGCTTATATTGGATGCATGAAGTCTGGTGAAGTAGTTTCTGAAGAGTAATACAAATACTTTTGATTTGACTCAGTTTTACTTTACATTGTCTATTTTTTTTCGTAGCTAGAGCTGGTTAGACTACCAGTGGCACTTGAACAAGTCAGCAATTGTTTTTCCCCTTGTCTACAAGTAATGCGGGCATGTAATTGTTATTGTTAATTTTTGTGCTTTTATTGGTCTCCACACCACTCCCAAGCCCCTTGAGACATCCCTGATTTTATTTCTCTTTTGGTCCGGTGGTAGCCATCTTAAAATTGTGTGAGTTGTTTTTGGTTAATGAAAACCTTTATACCATTTTAGCAGCCATCTTGGAAACGATGTCATCATATAATCTCCTCTCTACATCTAGTAGTAGTATATGTATTTTGTTGCTGTGATGAAAAATATAATAACCAATATTATGTTCCTATATATATTTGGTCAGTCCTTCTGATAGTGGTTGTGATTTAGTCTTGGCCACATCCTTCTCGGTGCTTCGAGGTCATCTGTTGTATTTATTATGTACCACCTTTTTTTTACATGTAAAAGAATTTGGTTTTGTTTAGGAACTACATCTGAACTATTATTATCATGCAGTGTCATATGTGCATGCATTGTTGTGTTTGCATTACTTGTGATCCATGCTATATATTATCTAAACAACTTGAAGTTCCATATATTACATTTGGAAATACTCTGTATACAAATTAGTCTCTATCACTTATGATCTTAAATATCTAAATATTGTTTAAATTTCAGGGGAAAACTGTGGTATGAGCCTGAATGGTGGAAATTTGGTGATCAGAAAACGTAAGTAAACCAATATAAGAAAAATTATGGGATATTTACAGATCAGAATTTACATTTGTGTAAAATAGATATGGATCTTGTGTAAAGTTCTTTTCATGGTTGAGGATTTGTTTTGAAAGTGCGCTCACACACATTTGTTAAGTTATTGGCACCTAACGTGTTCCAGTAGAAGTCAATGGCACCTAGTGGGTTCATTTTAAGATGAGTATGTTTTTGAAGTTATTCATTCTTTTCTTCTTTTTTATTGATGGGGATGGTTGGGAGGCGGAACCAATCTTTGGGGGTATCATCAACCCTAATTTTGGACGAATTAGTATATTAAGTGACACCAATATTCTTTCAGGTACTTTCGCCATGCAGCTGGTTCTATTTTTATACTGTCAAAGAATTTGGCTCAGTATATTGACATAAACAGGTTAGTTATCTGAGCTTAAGTTGGAACTACAGTTTTGATTGGCAAAAGATCTTTAAGGTAAATCCTTCTAGCTAGTATCCAAGTTTTCAGACTGCCAAGTACTTAAATGTTAGTAATGCTTATGGGTCATTCTTGGCAGACATGATGAATATTACTGTAACAATGATTTTATGACCATCTTTAAATTTTAAGACATTGTTTTGGGAGCAAGATTATAATTGAAGTCATTTTTTGATCAAAGCTTGAGTCCTTTCATGATAAACCAAAAAGAGTTGGTATTCTTCAGTCTTCATAGGAAGTATGGATGTGGCTGAGCTTTAATATTGTTTTATGCTGCCCTCACTGCAGTTTATCTTTAAAGGCTTATGCTCATGAGGATACATCAGTGGGATCATGGATGATGGGTCTAAAAGCAACTTATATAGATGACAGTCGGCTGTGCTGCAGTTACGCGGGCCAAGGTAAGTACACATTTACCATGTTATTTCAACAGTTTGTATCCTGTCTGTGTTATTTCCTACTATCTGCTTTGTAATATGTATCCCTTCCTGGATTAGTTTTTCTATTATTTTTTTCCTTTGGGTGGTGTTGGTGTTTGTCTTTCTTTTTGTTTTCTTTGGGGGCAGGGGTGTGTAGAGGAAGATAATAGGAAAATAGACCAGCAAAAAAGGATTGAGTACTTGGGATCAGCAAAATTCTATAACTACGGAACCGTGTTATTTTAAAAAAGAAAGAAATAGAAATAGGGCAGCCTTAGTTTAAGTAAATGGTTCTCCCCCATTGTTTAACCTAGAATAATATGAAAATGCAAGTCCTTGATTTAAACCAAATATACTGTTTGTGAATTTGATGGTTTTAGACTTATCAATAATGATTCGCATTTTGTACAGAATAGCCCAATTTCACATGATATTAACATAGTTTGAATTGTTGTATTCCAGACAAGGTGTGCTCATTGGCGTAAGAAGAAAAGCTATCCCTTTTTTCATCACTCCTGAATAATGTATGGGCAGGAAATGCAGTTGGTGCATATCGAATGTGGCTGGGGAACTGATTCTTTGTAGCATTTAGTACCGGAATGATCCGAGGAAAATATAAGTTAGAGCATTCTTTTCATTGAGTTGAATCTTACTCAATACAGAGGATGTACACAAGTTGGCTGAGACTGTATACCTACAAAACTGTAACTTGTATGGAGTTCAGCTTTAGGTGTATAATTCTTGGCATTTATCTGAGACAGACATTTCTTACTTTCTGAGTTTTCTTTCTCTTCTTATGCAAGCTAAATTACGTGCACTTGGGGGTGTAAACAGGGACTTGCTAGCGCCGGCTTTTGGGCGCATAACCACGTCTTGGACTTGGCAATACGAAGCCAATACTATTTTAAAGAAATAATAGGCCACGGGCCCTACGAGCCATGCCTAGCCTAGCCAGGCTGTAAGGTCGCCCCAACCTGGACGGCTGGCTTGACACTCCCAAGTGCACTGTGATTTTATACTATCTTATTCTTTGTAGACCAAGATGATGGCAAGTATGCCTAGCTTTACTGGTTACAGGGCCCTAATAAAAATAATTGAAACAATTCGAGCTCCTCCATTAACCTACGTCAAATTCCCAGTAATTATCCTTCCCGCTCAAATTTATGGATGGATACATCTCTAGCATGTTATACCCAAATCTAGATACCTAAAATACTTATGGTCAGAATTGATCAGAAATAAAAAAATAATTACTACCTTAAATGTACACAGACAACAATTTTTTACATACCATTCAGGATTTACCATTTACATGTACTGGTCAAAAATCTTGATAACAAACGAATCTAGTTGCATACACTTCTTTCCAAATTATCGAGATTAAGACGATGCAGCAGCAGCCCCAAAATTATTCGGCTGGTTCTCGCCCAACAAATTTATGACGATTAAATCAACATCCTCTAGACCAACACCAATGAACAGAGCATTGCTCGGACTCCTAACAGAAACATCAACACCACCAGCTTGAACTCCTTCCAAGTTATTTTGAACCCGAACATTAGGGCCACTCCTGCACTTTCCCATGCATTTGCAGCGCAAAACTCCAAATTCAATCCCGACTATCCTCTGAAATTCCTCTAACAATGCTGCAGCACCTGATTTCTTGCATTTTCCATCCATACACACCTCGATTTTCTTAGCAGAAGCTACTTTAACCATGGTATTCCCATGGCTGGAATTAACGTTATCTGTGTCTCTACATTACATGAGGCATAAGCTATCTGTTCTAGAACTGCATTCTTGAGCTGATCCACAAGATTCAACGCCTCTCCCAACGTCAATTTTCTCCTCTATGATCGCACTCATAAAGGCTGGCACTGAGTCCAAAATGCTCGTTTGTAACTCCATAGTTGTCCCCTCTTGGGTGGACAAGCTAGGAGAGGGTGATACTACTTCCTCATCCACTCGTTGCAAAGTATCCGGGACTGCCTGTGGGCGTTTAAGGTGGTTCATGTTAACCAACTCTCCGCATTCACTATCACTTTCGGAAGAAGAACATGAAGAGCAAGAAGTTATTTGACGAACAAAGGTCTACGTGAACGATTCTTATTGGTTGAAGTTCCAGAAATCCGACGTGTGCTGGCACCGGCGCGCCAAAAGCCTTTTTTTAAGGAATAATGTTATTCGCAGGGAAAACCATTGGTAATCTTCATATGTGATATATATATGTAACGGTTTGTGATTTGATGCATTAATGTAGTAGTTTTTTTTTTATTATTCACTTGTACATTAAATCACAAACCGTCACATATATGTCACGTAAAAAAATTACTGATAGTTTTTACTATGAATATCATTGTTCTTTTTTTAGTGGGTTTTGCTATTTGTACATCTGGTGTACACCCCCGAATGTACACACGACGAAACTTTTTTTTAGTTTCGCGCTTTCTTTCCTATTTTGGACATAGGATTTTGGGCAACATAGATAGTTGGATTAAAAGAAGGGAAATTGGACGGTTGGGATGTAAACAACTCCTGGACACGTAAGATGCCAGGTGGATGTTTGCCCAGTAGATGCTTCAATCATACTATACAAATAGGTTCAAAAAGGAGGACATGTGTCGACACATGATTGAACAGTTTGAAAAAAAAATACCCAAGAGGTGCTATCAAGTCAATCTTTCCACCATTTTCATGTCTTTGAGCCAATTTAATTATCATTATTCTAAATGCTTAGTTCGCGAGTAATATAAGGATCCATTATTATGTCTTGGATGTCCATGTCTTGAAAACTAAAGGATCAATTGGAACTTTCATATTTATGGTAAAAGAATTTGATGTTACGAAATTTGTGAATTTTGATATTCGTACATGTTTGCAATTTTGATCATTGACCTTCAAATCAATTCTTAACAGGTTTTTAAAACATTAATCATAACATGTCAACATAGTTGCAAACCTTGCTCTTCGGAGAATTTTGTTTGATTTTCTATTAATATGTCAATTTTTTTTTCTGAAAAATCAATTTTAGAGTAAATTTTATTTGTAGTCACTGAAGTTTCAAAGAAATTTCAATTGACTCATTGAACATTAATCTATCTTAATTGGATCACTTAGCTTCACCCTTGAACTCAATTTCACCACTCTGTCATAGTCTTCCATATTTACTAGCAATGGTGATAGCGATGGGATGTGGATGACAGGAGCAACTATTACCATCATCACCCTGTCGAAAATTTTCGGGAGGTGAGACGAAGATTTAAAAATTCCCACCCATCCTATTCGATTATTATTTTAAAAATACAAAAAAATAAAAAATAAAAAAAAGTGAAATGATCTGAGGATGAGAATCCATATCGTGCCTCGTTTACCATTCAGGACATGGCAATATTAGGACAAGAATTTAGCATCCCTAGTTAGTAGCCATATCACAACAGATCATTCACGTATATATTATCAGCATGCCAATTTCTCATTATGTAACGTCATATAAGTATTTAAAAAAAACACTCAATTTAACATTTTAATGTAAAGACTTTACTACATTCCTCATTTTACCATTTTTTGTTTCTAGGATGATACAAAACAAAACAATTATGTTATGGCATGACTGTCAACTAATTAATTTAAATCGGTTTTGGGGACAATAGTATGTGACAAGATGCGATATAGTGAAATTTGAAATTAAATCGAATTCTAGTGACCTGATTGATGTAATTAAAATCAAGTGAAGTAATTAAGGTTTCATTTAAAGTTCAGTGACAAATGATGAAATGTAACCAACAATTTTACCTTTATTGAGTTATTCTTGTTTTTTCAGAATATCCAGTTACATATCATCTATTGATTCTTTTGGCAAAAAATATAAATTAACTACAAAATGCTAAACTTTATTTTCAATTACACATTTCAATGATTGCGCAAGTGCTATTATTTTATTCACCACACATTTTTTCAAGTGTTATCCACTTATTCATAAGAATTCTTCAGTTTCGTCGGTCGCATGTCCCCTTTCTATACTATTCGAATTCAATTGATTAGTCTATACCGGGTTTGATAAAAAAAAAAAAAAAATTGACAAAAAAGGCTACATAGTTAAATTATCGTAATTGGGGCCAAATTAACCAAGTTTAGACATTTTAAGTCCTTCATATTTAATTTGGAGATAGTTAAGGTATCTCGACTCGAGTAATGTGAGGAATCGAGTTAACTCCAATTAAGACATGTCAACTAAGATTGAGTGCATTGAATACACTTTAAAACGTACAAAACAAACAAAAAACATTATTCCAGGACTAAGATTGAGTACATTGAATACGTTTTAAAACGTTCGAAACCAACAAAAGAACATTATTCGCTCTTGAAATACACGTATACAACCATAACCGTGACTTTATTAGTTACGAAGTTATTATAGTTAAAAAGTAACGGGACAAAATAAATGAGAGAAGTGAATGATCAACTATTGTTTAGTTGAAGGCATAATGATAGAAAGATTACAACTACAAAACATACCCAACAAATTCCCTAAAAAGAGTATATGGCTCAATTCATAACTTAATGAAGCATTTGTCAATTGTAAGTAATGATTATAATTAATGGTGGAGGTGATGACAATAGGTTTAGTTTAATGATCAATAAAGCAACATCTCTCCTATGTCTATACATTTTTATTTTTTTGCTTTGATGAAAAGTAAACACCACCAAAAAGTAAGAATTTCTTCATGTCAATTAGAAGTTGTGCTGCAAGAACAAGTGTTCTTGAGGAGAAGCTGGTCCAATTTCTTCTTCTAAACTTATCAACCCTTCGCCTCCACTCGTGCTGTTTCCTGTATTTTTTGCTTCCGAGTTCTTTCCGTCAACATCAGCGTCTGAAACTGACGATTTCCTCCTCTGAGAGGATGCAACACTAGGAAAAGTAATCCAAGAGGGAGCTCTGAATTCAAATTTTTGATCCTCATTTTCTGCGACATCTGTTTCTGAGGTCGACCGGTATGAAGATATTTGAGAAGACTTGGTATGCAATCTACTACTTCCCAAAACTACCTCAGTTGGCAAAATAGGTTGCTCGTTGCTCGGTCTACCCATCAAGAGTGCAAGTGCACGCTCCAAAGCTGTTGTCACTTTATCCATAGATGGCCTCTCCTTGCCTCTCATTCTCACGCATTTGCTAGCTACATTTGCAATTCGTTTCAAAGCTTCAAGATCACTCGCGGGTTTCAAAACGGGATCCAAAATGGCTAGTATATCACCAGCCTTGATTAAAGGGACAGCCCATTCAACTATATTTCCTTCCTCATATTGCATGTCAATGGCTTTTCGACCACTGAGAATTTCCAAAAGCAAAACACCAAAGCTATAAACATCAGATTTGGTCGTGAGATAGTGAAGTCTATAGTACTCAGGATCGAGATATCCAAGAGTTCCAGCAGGTAGCTCAGACAAAGGGGAGCTACTATTTGCAGGTCCCAGTAAAGACAGACCAAAGTCAGCAACACGGGCATTGTGTTCTTCGTCTAATAGGATGTTAGAAGATTTTATGTCTCGGTGAATTACAGGGGGACAAGCATAACCATGTAGGTATTCAATTCCCCGAGCTGCTTGGACTGCAATAGTCACCCTTTTCACCCAATCCAATTGCTCTTTTAGTGCCTTATTCTGTCCATGGAGGTGCTGATGCAAGGATCCATTAGCCATGAATTCATAAACCAAAAGCCTTTCTCCACCTTCTTCACAATAACCAAGTAAATTAAGCAAATGAGCATGATTCAATCTCGAAAGCAAATCTAGCTCAGTATGGAACTCCTTTGAATCTTTCTTTAAATC
Source organism: Fraxinus quadrangulata (assembly GCA_903798255.1). Classification (NCBI taxonomy): domain Eukaryota; kingdom Viridiplantae; phylum Streptophyta; class Magnoliopsida; order Lamiales; family Oleaceae; genus Fraxinus; species Fraxinus quadrangulata. The sequence continues at coordinate 67,881 of CAIGRB010155833.1, read as the reverse complement.
TGGAGACATAATAGACCTTTTCACTGCAACTACAGTGCCATCTTTCAACACCCCTTTAAAGACACGCGAAAAACTACCCTTTCCCACCTGTGATTCTTCCTTGAATCCACTAGCAGCTCTCTCAAGTTCCTCATAGGTGAACATTTGAGCTCTCCTAATTTTAAGCTCGTCCAAGTCTGGCTGAATTTTCCCACTCTCTTTCTGGAAAGAACCAATTTCGCTGTTTTTCTTGGACTTAAAAGCTGTTCCCGAGCATCTAAAGTTACTTAACTTGTAACGAACATATATAATTGAAGTCAAAGATGCAACAGTCACCACGAAAACAGCAAAGGCTATCTCTGCAACAATGACAGGCAGCTGCAGTGACCAAAATTTTCTATTCTTCTTCCCATTACCAGTAGCATCGGAACAGTAGGAGAAGCAGTTGCGTGATATGCAACTTGAACAGTTGTATCTGCACTGTCTGTCTGAAATCAAAGTGCATGCAGAAACTTGGTACATTTCATTAGGGCAGCCATTGCTACAGCGCAGGCAAATGTTGCAACGAGCACTTCCATTTTTAAACTCATAGAAATCAGATGTACAAGGTTCACGCTTGCAAGGTCCGGGCAAAACAGCTAGTGGCAGAGAGGATGGAAATCCAGCTCCCCAACAAACTGGTCGGAGAGATGCATCAGTGAGAACCCCACAAGTGAAGTAATCACCTGCAGCAACCTCATAGAACCTAACATGATTCGGAGGAGGGGTACTTCTCTCAACACGAAAACCCCAACAAACCACTTCATGATCATAGCTTTTGATTCCACAAGCATGGAATCTTCCCCCGACAACTGAAAGCATTGAATCATTCGGTGTCATGTCCACATTAAGTTGGCCAGAATCCACTAAAGATGCAGAGATCTCTCCGTCAAAGTCCATGCTCCCCCAACAGAAGACTCGAGAATCCACACCCTCCAGTATCCCACAGACATGGAATCCCCCAGCTGCAATCTTATGAAACCTCATCCCCATGGGGATAAGGCCTATTACTCCGCTTCCAGTCTCATCTCCCCAACAGAGAACACTTCTATTTTGAGAAAATAAGCCACAGTTGAAATTTGACCCCGCTGAGATAGATTGGATCTGCCCATCAAACTCATAGCTTTTGGTCATGTTATAACCCCAACAATCAACTAAAGAAGTGTTTCTGTCCTTTCCCATCAAGGGTTTTCTCAAGCCACACAAATGGTGATCACCCGCACTAATTTCCAAGTATTCAGAATCCTTAACCATCGGCCGAGGTACACCATCTAGAACATATCCACTACTTCCCCAACAATAAGGTTGATTCGAGTCCATCAGAAGTCCACATACAAAGCCATTCCCAGCAGTCAGACCACTAAAAGGGAGATGAGCTGAAACTGCGCGGATAATAGCCGAATTGGACCCGTAGCAAGTAACAAGATGAGAGCCATCTGGTTTTATTCCACAGAAAACAGGACCATTTTCACCATAAGAAATGGTGATAGAAGACATTGACCCCAAGCCTAAAACCTGTCCCCACAAATCCAAAAACAACAGAAAAATTATAAATTGTGCAAACGCCATTGGCTTCCCAGTTATTGAAGTTACACTCTATCAATCAATTCTGATTCTTTCTTCTCCTATTTTTTCCGATCAAGATGTTTTCCGGAACTAACAAAATACAAGGCAATATCTCTTAGTTGTAACTAACAAAGATTTTCCTCGCATTAAATTGCTGCAAAAAAGGGAGTGACAATATAGGAAACATAAGCATGTTACAACGTGTAAAAAAGGTCAGTCAGATTCATCTTATTTATCAGTAATAATACTAAATCTCACTTGTACATCCATGGTTGACATCTAAAATTGCAGATTTATCTTGATCTCCTCGCGTCTCTGGCAGTTTATAACCCTTGCTGTGCAACAAAAGCTTAAAACTTTTAGTTCATGTTCGGTGGTTAGTTTACTACTGGACAGAAAAATCAACAATTATTTTATTTTATTTTTTGATCCTCCCTAATAAAGATGCTATTAGACGACAACATAGTATAAAGAAATGGTACAAGGGGAAACTTTTCTTGGAAGCCCATTAACTTCCTTGAAGTGCAGTTTCAAGAAATAAAAATATAACCCAGAAAGTATATTCACTTATCAAGGTAAAAAATCAAAATGCATAAACCATACAGTGAAGAATCAAATGAAACTACTACTCTAATTTGCCAACATAGAAATTTCCGAACAATATTTACCATTGAATACAGCAAATCATCTTCCATTTTGCTATTCTCTTACAAGATCCTGAAAACTTGATGCTTGCTCTTGTATATCACCTCGTAAAATACGCAACCCTCGAGCCCAAAAAAAGCTGAAAAGGGTAATATCTGCAGCTTGACTAGATCAAGAAACAAACTCTACACCCATTCTGAAAAAGAGATAGTGTCAAGAACATGCAAAGTCTTTCTTCAGAGATTGTCTAAGAAAAAATGGACTAAATAAAAAGTGGGGTGGGGGTGGTGTAATGCAGTCAGGCAAGGCAAGAATGAAGAAGTTGGGGAAAGCGGTGGTGATGGTGAAAAGAGTACATCACAGAAGAAAGAAACAAAGAGCATTAAATGCATTAAAACAGATGCTTCTCAAAATGGGCAGGGTGTAGGTGAAGGCATTAAATGACGAAGTTCAATGCAAATTTGATTTTTCCATGCCTGGCCTGGATGGATTTATGCTACTGAAGTTCTTAAAAAGAAAAAAAAGTTTTGTAACTGTATAGATAGCTAAAATGTGTTGTGATTGTTTCAAATTTCAGTGCACCCAGAAAGAGAGTGTGAATTATCAGAGAGTCGAGCAAATCTCTTTGGATTTTGGACACAAGTTCTGTAATGTAATTTTCTGCCCGAGTCAACACCTTCCAGTTAGTTTGAACTGACTTTCAAGTTTGAACTAGTTTGACATTTTTGCCTTGTGCACTTTTTTCAAGGAGTTTGTTTCCAATCTCTCATTTTTTGAGGTACAAGTGTGTTTGATCCATATTAAAATGAGAGAATATATTTTTTTAAAATGATGTAATAAAAAATGTGTGATTGAAAAAGAAGGAAAAATTATTGATATGATAAAAAATATTATTTTATTGAAAAATGTGTGATTAAAAATGAATAGAAGAATGAAAATGAAAAAAAAAATAATGTAACTCAAACATGTACATAATTTTCGGTCTTTAAAGTTAGTAAATTTGTGAGATAATCTTATCAAACTTCTTAAATACAGAGAGATGAATTTCATTTCAAATATTCAGTCATTTAATGAAGAATAATACAAGGATGGAAAGACAGGATGATGTGACAGATAATAATTAGGTGTTGTATTATTTTTTTTTTTTCAAATTGTTCAATCATGTGTTGATACGTATCCTTTCTATTTTTTAACCTTTTTTTTTAACATGTTTGTGTAGTACAATTGTTTAATTAATACCTAAACTGTTTAAATAAGTAGTATTTACTCGACCCATTTTCACTTTGACAGTGGAAGTGAAACTCACAATCTCGCATTGTAATGTTAGAAGGTGAAAAATAAAATGTTAATAAATGTACATATCACCGCAATGGTTCGTTAGTCTCCTAGAATTTAGAAGGTGACACGTAAAGTAAAAAACTATTTAAGAGAGGTTTGTCTATGTTGCTAACAAATGAACATGGGAGTTACGGATTTTCTCAAAAAGAAAAAAAAAAAAGTATTGTATTACCGAACCATTAACGTAGGGAAGATTATTTTTAATTGATACAATAAATTTATTACTATAATTTCCTTATTCTATTTATTAAATTAATTGTTTTTTAATTAGTACAATCTATAATTTCCTTACACTTCGTGGGTGTTTTGTTGGGAAATTCAGCTAATACGTGCATTTCCTATTCATTCTTAGCCTCTGTTTGATAGGCATTTTTTGGTGGATGGAATGTTTTTTTTTTTTTTGTTGATGTGATGGAGAATATGTGGTTGAAAAATAAGGAAAAGTTATTAATGTGATGAAAATTATTATTTTATTGAAGAATATATAGTTGAAAATGAGTAAAAAAATGACAATGAAAAATATAATGTGGTTCAAACAGTGGCTTAGTATTAAAAAATTGTATATATTATTAAGGTGAACTTGCTTTTAATAATTCTATGACACTCGAAAATTTGTGGAGTACACAAGTCAACTCATTGTAGAAATCACCTATGTGAGTTGGAATGGATTGTTTCTGTAAAACTTTGTACGTTGAATTTTCTAGAGACTTGTGAAACCATGGTGATGTCCAAGATCAAAATAGGGAAAAAACTTATTGTACACAAAGTTTTACCAAATTTTTTACACAATTAACACATAGCGGCCATGTAGCATCTCTCTCAAAATAGTCACTGACGTTAGAATCAATTCTAGTGGAGGAATACGGTGTAGCTTCTATTTTCTTGGTTTACAATAACGACTATAAGCCTGCTTGGGATTTTTTTTTTTTTTTTTTATAGTTGAAAATGAGTAAAAGAATGACAATGAAAAATATAATGTGGTTCAAACAGTGGCTTAGTATTAAAAAATTGTATATATTATTAAGGTGAACTTGCTTTTAATAATTCTATGACACTCGAAAATTTGTGGAGTGCACAAGTCAACTCATTGTAGAAATCACCTATGTGAGTTGGAATGGATTGTTTCTGTAAAACTTTGTACGTTGAATTTTCTAGAGACTTGTGAAACCATGGTGATGTCCAAGATCAAAATAGTCACTGACGTTAGAATCAATTCTAGTGGAGGAATACGGTGTAGCTTCCATTTTCTTGGTTTACAATAACGACTATACGCCTGCTTGGGATTTTTTTTTTTCACCGATTTTGGGTGGTATTGTTTATACTGTGTTGAAAAAATCGGTGCTTACTAGTTTTTTTAGGCACCCATCGATTTTTAAAATAAATATTAACTTATATGTAAAAAAATTATTTATAAGTAAAATATCACTTATGAGTAAAAAAATTCATATAATTTTTTTTTTACTAAAGGATATATATGTAATTTTATTCTTTTAAAAAACTTTTAGAGCCGATGAATAAAAAATTCTCAAGCATAGGTTTGAAAGCTTTAAAAACAATTACTAAAACTACTTAAAATCGATCCGCTCATAAACGCTTAAAATCGATATTTTAAAAAACGTTCATAATTGATACGGTGAAACTCTCAAGCAGGCCCTAAAGGTTTTGGACATTGTGTTTACTGATTAGTCAAGTAAATTTTTGATATATTCTTTGGCTACTTATCTTGATGCAGTCTTATAAGCCTATAAACCCAACGATTCAATGAAATCCGATTGCGTCAATTTCTCATTCATATGGGAAGATTTGTAGGAATAATGTGTGTAAATTAATTAAGGGAAGAGTTCAAAAGTAAGGGATTGACTATGCACAATTCAAAAATCAAGTTTTAAGTTTTACTAGTGCAAAAATTAAGTTTTAGTTAATTAATTAAATATAATAAGGCTACAGTTATGTAACTAATAGTCATATATACATAATTATAGGTCACATGTCACATTTCTTAAAATTAATTGGTCACATATTATTTCGATGTTAGAAATCAAAAATTTTATAGGTCACGAATTATTTCGAGGTCACAGATTTTTTAATTAGTCGGTTACAGATCATTTTTTAATAACATATTATAAAATTTTTATGTCACAGTTAATTAATAATCACATATTATCCAACTCTAATAAAAAATTTATAGGTCACGGTTAATTTTATTGATAACATATTTTTAAATTTGTTGATTACAGATTATTTTTCAATCACATATTGTCAAATTTTTAAGTCACGGATAACCAAATACTTGGTCGCACATTACCACTTCAGCCATCCTCACCCTCTCGTCGCCATCACCACCATCAACACAAAACAGCCACCACACAAATATCATCACCACCACCACACAGAAAATCGTCCAAACCCACCCCCAACCGCCAGATCCACCACCAACACTACGACCACCCTCACCCCACCACCACACCACCTCTACAACGTACCACCACACCCACAGACACCACCACCGCACCAACAATAACAAATAAAAATTATCCCAACCACCAACAACAGCCACTCACACAGATCCTCACGACACCCACAGATTCGTCGCCTCTTCGATTCCCTCAACTCCGATCCGCCACACACCCACAACAGCCAAACACTCATCAACCAGCCACACATATCAGCCACCAACAGCCAACCACCATAACAACCACTCACACAGATCAGCCAACACCCATAGATATGCTGCATCTCCAATTCCCTCAACTCCGATCTGCCACACACCCACAACAGCTACCACAAAGTCTTAACTCTGACCCACAAACCTACAGCAGCGCCTCAACGCTGCTGTCAAGGGAGGGAGAGGAAGAAGGGAGGAGAAGCCCTGGTGGAGAGACTGACGGTGGCGGTGGAGGCGGCGGGCGGTGGAGAGAAATGCTGAGAGAGTTGAGAGATGAATAGACTGTGAGAGAGTTGAGATAAATGGATTAGTTTAAGGTTTGAATAGATTTAGGGTTTGATATGTAAAATAAAATACTTAATTTTTGAATAAATAAACTTTAGACCTTATTTTTAAAAACTAATCTTTAAACACCTGATTTTATGTAATTACCACATTAATTAATTGACTTCATCTATAAATTAAGAAGAAGGTGAAGAGTTGGATGTTGAGCCACCTGTTATTAGGGATTAAAAGAAAGATGAAGTTGAGCTATTGGGCTGACTACTACTGGGCCTAAAGGGCCTAAATGGTGTCTCTTATAGGGTTGATTGGCCCAATAGTTCTTACAATTTCCTTGATAGTTGCAATCCTTCTAAATACTTGAAAGGAAATTTCCGCTTGTACAAAAATTATTTTGCTAGAAAGTGTACAGACACTCACACGGAGATAGGCCCCATGTGAATTAAATATGGTTCAAAAAATGGAGCCCACCCCCATGTGTGTGTTCTGTAATGTTTCTGGAATTTTTTTTCCTGTAAATGTAGTCTTGCTCTGGTTGCAATCCTTCTAAAAGTCACGCCTTTGGATGACGGTCACGTCCAAAATTTGTAAGTGGGGCTTTTCTTTTTGCAGAATTCATCCAATTTTTCAAAGGGAATATTACATAACTAAAAGTTTAAGTTTCCCCAATTTCAAATTTAAGAGATCAAGTTTAAAATTTTAAATCTAAGTTTTTTAAAAAAAAATCTATTTATAAATTAATTAATTAATATAT
>CAIGRB010155833.1:17930-60479 GCA_903798255.1 Fraxinus quadrangulata | reverse complement strand
ATTGTTTTACCCTTTACACAATCATTATTGTAATAATTTTTTTTTAAAGATAAATAAAAAAATTGTAAAAAGTTTTATATTCTTGTACTTAGTGATATGACAATTTTTTATATAAAAGTTAAATCTTTTTTTTTTGTTGAAATTGTAAAATGTTTATGTATATTGTTTTCATCTTCTGCAATGTAATTTTTCAATATTATGCAAAAGGTCTAAAATTGAAGTCACTATCACAAAAACGTTAAAAAAGTCAAGTTAAAAGTATTAAAGCAATCAAATTTCAAGCGCTGGAAATAAAAATCGCTTTAAAACAATTGGTGGAAACGTGCAATAACGTTAAGGAGTCTAAAGTGGCTTTTGTAGTATCCTATTCAATAGCTGGACAAAGAACAAAGGAACGTAACCAATCTCACCAATGGAGAAAAGACTTGCCATCTCGAAAAGTAATCGCATTGATAGTTCAAGAATAATTAATCAAGAGGAGTTGAATTGATCTTTAAAAAAATTTCGAAGAATTAATTTCAATTCAAGCAAGTAAATATTAAATAAATTATTTCAAATAATAAGTGAAAATATGACAGTGATAAGTAAAAGAGAAAAGATGATACAAACGATATAATTGTGGAAGTTCAATCCAAAACATTAATCTACGTTCTCCATTACTAAACCATTGGCATGAGTAAGGCCTTTTCACTGTATTAATTGACTTATAGTACAATCCAACCATTTACAATACTTTCAGTTATTTACAAACAATGAACACCGATCCTTATACAATATTAAACTTTATGGGGCCCCAATATGATCCACAAGTAAAACAAAATAATTTTACAATGAACTCACGTCTTGATAAATGATACAAATAAATTAGGTATTAAGAGAAACTAACACTTCAATAAATAGCAACAAATAATAGCTCAAATCTTAGATGAAAACTTTTATGGATATGATAATTAAAAGCTTGATTCGATCAATCAAAGCTTATTCAATGGGAAGATGAAGATTAAATAAGTGCAATGTAAGTTCAAAAATCTTCTCAAGATGTAACCCTCTTTTAATGAATAATGGTAATAAATTAAATATTAAAGAGAGATGAAAAACTTTGATGAATATTGTGATTTTATAAGTTTGACTAAATTAATCAAAATTTTGATATAAAGAAGTAGAAGAAATAGATATAATGTAAGTTCAAAACCTTTCTTCAAAATATATCCCCCTTCTATAAATGATAGAAATAAGATAAATACAAAAATAGAGATAAAAAACTTTGATAAAGATGATGAAAAGAGTTTAAGTCAATCAAAGTTCATATGAAGAAATAAATTAAATGAGTGCAATGTAGTCTCAAAGTATTCTCTTAAAATTATCTCACTTAATGCTCTTAAAACATTTTAGAAAGAATGGAAATAGTGAGGATATTTATAAAACTCAAAAAGAAAAATATTGTGTGAAACTGGATAATCAACCGGATGTCTGCCTTTGCATCCGGATGACCAAAATAGCCCTTATGCATATGAAATCTAACGATCAAAAATCTAATCGTTGTATCAATCGGACGTCCACATTTCACGAATTTATAGAGAAAGATTTTGCAAAACTTTCTGAAAATCTTGACGACCAACTGGACGAGCATTCGGATGTCTGCATGCTCAGACCGAACGTTCAACCGTTTCGATTGATTTTCCCTTTTTTGATCCCGTTCGATCCGATTTGAATATTTTGATAAATGTAAACTTTTGGAAATTGTTTTTAACTAGTTTTCAAAATAAACGATATTTTAAAAATATGATCTAAATTCAAACATCATTTTGAAAATTAAAATTTTGATTAAATCATTTTATGCAAGTGATGATTAAAATAGTTTTTAGTGCACCAAGTAATTTTTGGGATTTTATTATTCATTGTTAAGAATCAAGGAGGTAATACCTTTACATTTGACATAAGAAAACCTAGGGATCGTTCTCTTTGTATTTCAGTTTTGTGTTTTGAATTTTATATTTAAGGTGTCCATTTTGAGATTGTTGAAAATGTGTTCTTTTTAGTATTTTGAAAAATTATTTTGAAAACACCCAAAATGTGTTTTGAAAACTTTAGTTTGATTATAATTGAAAACACTCAAAACGATAAATTTGTCATTTTTGGTTTTCTTTGTAAATTTTTAAACTTATTTTCAAAAACGCGTTTTTGAAAATAGGAAAGAGAACGCGTTTTCACTGTTTTAAAAAATTGAAAACGGCTTGAAAATGGTAAAGAGAACAGACTCCTAGTATTTGACGTTTCTTTGAAGCTTGGCTCTTAGACTCTCATCTTGTTCTTTATTTGATGTTTGACTCTTAAACTATTGATCTTAATATTTCTTTGACGTTTGTCTTTTAAACTCTTATCTTGAATATTTGGATGATTGACTTGATCTTAAAATTTATTGTGAGTCCGATTTGATAGTCTTGATATTGATCTTTTGACGATGATCGATTAATTTATCATTGATTGTTCTGACGACTATAATCACTCAAATTCAATCGTTAATAATCAAGATTAACTTGTTTGTTATGTACAAAACTTAAGATTATAATCATAGGTCAACACACATGGCATAAAAGAACATTCAAAATCAAAAGAAGTTTACGATCGCTCATCAAAACGTGATAGGTAATCGACACAATTAATAGAGAGATTTATGGGAAGATCGAAACTTCCGTAGTTTGAACTTTTCAAGTCTGATCCATTATTGTACCAAACATATTTAAGATTTGTACTTTTTTTTAACCCTTGAAGGGTAACATATTTGAACTTTTACATTAAGTGGTTCGGCATTAATTGAATGATTATAATATTTTACAACAGTACTCCTGTTAAATTATCAGGTAATTTATATTACTTAAACTACTCATAGACATAAGAAGGAAAAAATTGTAAATGTTACAATTGGCAAAGGTTATGGGACTTCAAGTGTAAATTCTCCTTGGCAAAATGATTTGTATTTTCCTCAACATGTACATCTACAAAAAAAAAAAAAAAAAAAACATACGATTCTAATTAACAATGTTGCATAACCTTTTACTCAAAACTATAGAATTAAAGTATCAAAAAAGGAACGAAAAAATGATCTGTATTCCGTTTACAATTTTAGTTCACACAGACTAGAAGTCATCAATAATATTGAATACGACCGACAACTTCACTTAGAGCAATACTCTCGAATGTTGTACATGCACCGTAAATATCACACACGCAATCTTATTAATGATATTTTAGGGACCAATATTTAGCAATATAGTCAAAATTGTAATTATCACCTAAGGACCTTAAGATTTTGAGTGTTCAATGTATAAAACAATGCTCCTCCTAGTAAGTTGTTAGCTTACAAAAAATTGCTTTCTTTACCAAAATCCAACCAAATTGTAGGCGAATTCAAAAACTATATCCTCATTTTACTTAAAAAGTAATCATTACCTCATATCAACTCTATACCAATTTTCAATATTTCCCCTCATGGGAAGTAATATGCTATAAATTATAGTCCGAAAGACGTGCAAACGTGAACCGTAATTAGAAACATTAAAATTCGATAATAATTCACAAAATTAGCATATTTGCCTTCCTTATTTCATTTTGTGTGACTATCGTGAAAATAATTAGGGGAAGAATTCTAGTGAGTAGTAAGAATCTACAATTTAAAATGACGATTTTTTATCACATTTATGATCGGCTTATTCTCTTTTTCTTGGAATATTTTGGCAAGGTGGAATTTGTGAAGGTTGAAAATAATTGTTGAAGGATTGAGAATATGTTTTTGGGATCATTTCTTTGAGAATAAATGTGATTTTTGGCAAATGGATGGAGTAATATTTGGGAGAGGTAGTACATGATAATGGGAAACTTACATATATGAATTTTATATGAATTTTTTTTTCCTTTTGCTTATTTATTAGGCATAGTTTTTAAATAATCTATATTTGGTAGGTTGGACAATTGTGTTTTGTGCCCTTTAATAATAAAAAATTGGGTAATTTGCACAAAAAATCCTAACATTTACATTTTCGTAAACACAATCATATGCTTTCATTTTGATGCAACATCCCTTAAATCAGGCAAACGTTATGAAAAACAATTATACCATTCAATTCTGTTAAATCCATCCATTAGCTTATCATGTGCACTTCAATTCACTAAAATGCCCAAGGGCTTTTTCGTTAGAACAACTCCAATTTTTATATATCCCGCCAAAGTGCTAAAAATTTCCTTAAAAGCATATGATTATTTTGCACAAAACATGTAAATGTTAGGGTATTGCATGATTTGTTCATTATTTTTTCAAGTTTTCGTCTAAAAAATTAAATTATTTTATTTTATACAATAAGAACCAGAGAAAAATGGCAAAAAAAAAATAATCTCAAAGTGGTATATATTTGTAAACGATCTAGATAAGCATTCTTATTCTCTTGCACATAAAATAGGTGAAAATGAATGAAAACAAAGATCCGACATAATAAGAATTATAGATATCAAAAGATCTAAGAATTTTAAATTCAAAATCAATAAGAATGGAAAAAAAAAAACAATAAATTTTGCAATTCCATGTACTATACAAGATTTTCCAACGGTCTTGCAATATTAATATGGGGTATTATTAAGAAGTGTTACTCCTAATTAATAATTATCATTTATCAGTAAAAGATTATTTGTTTTTTTATAATTTTTCATGCAGGGGTAATTGTTAAACATTTTTATCAAATTCTAGAACAAGAAAAACGTTGACTAAAAGTATGTCCCGACAGAGATTTCTGCATCAACCTGGGTTCCAAAACCCACCCGACGTGACAACCACTTATCAGATAAGTCCACTTTCTTATCACCTAGGAAGCATCGTTTTCTATATAGACCAAGCATTTTCTCAGTATACAGAGGGAAAGAACTTTGTATTCAATTCAGCCTTTTCCTTTTCCAGTAAAAAAGTAAGCGTTTCAACTCCATTTTTGCTTCTTTTCTTTTGTCTTTTTCACTTTTTTTTAACCGATGAAATCAAGGATACGAAAGACTTAAAACCCTTGAATTTGCAGCTGGGTTGTTGATCTTTGTTTATAATTTTTATCTCTTGATTCATTTGATGCTGTGATGAAGAGGGTTTCTTGAATCTGCATGTATTGTAATTATAATTAATTTTTTCAGCTTATTTTAAATTGCTTAAGATTGATCCAATACCTTTTTTTAACTTTACTTTACTCACTTGATATGGAGGCTTCATTTGAGTTTTAATTTTACTGTTCCAAGTACAATTGTAGTTGCAAGTTCTTTTCCCCATTTTTTCTGAATTGTTTTATTTGAATTTTTTAATTGATCACCTGGAATTCCATTGTTCTTACGTGCTTGATTGTTTTGATATATAGTCTTGAGTTTTCTACATATGTATGTATCGACACGTATATGCATTTTTATACGTGTGCATCAATGTACATATGTTTCTCTTTTATGCATATGGCATTGGAATTATTCTTGGGAACTCAATATTGTTCAATAACAAGCTTCTTGAATTCTAAGTTGTATAAATACCCTTTTCCGTTTCTTTGTTTTGCGTATCATTTTGAAAATTCAATTCGTGCTGATCCTCGAAGACTAAGAGATAGAGAGAGAGAGATCTAGTGAAAACTCCCATTTGATTCCTTGGACATGTCCTTCTTCTCCTCTCCAGTTTTTTTCTCAATTTTTGATGGATTATGTTGGATATTCCATATCTGTATTAGGTCAGCCTAATGTTCTATGATATTTAAAGGATTTTCAGGGGCCATTTTCTGAGATACATAGAGAGATATAGTGCAACCTAGAACTGAAAGTCGATCTAGCTCTCACATTGAGTTTGTGAGCTACTATAAATCTGTGTGAACACTCATTTTCAGATTGCTTTTGGAAGTAGGGATTAAGACTTAATCAATGACAAATTATGCAGGTCATTTATTCAGAACTTTTGCAGTCGTTCTGCAAAAGACATTATTCAAATGCTCAATGCTTGAATAAACGATTTCAGTGCTTCTAATGTCTTCGTATGAACTGAATGGTGATTTGTGAAGAATGATGCACTAGTGTTTTACTATAAGTGTGTATTTAACAGACTGAATTTATAGTCACATATTATTGTGAACTTGTAGGTTTGTTTGCTGTCTAATAATTATATTAAGGTTTTGCAGAAAGGATAGTGTTACTATGACGATGTCTCTAAGCAAAGACCTTATCTTCTTGATCTTACAGTTCTGTAATGAGGAAAACCTCAAGAGGACTGCTCACATGTGAGTTATATATTTATCTTTTCGACCGGATTTCAGTTGATATCACCAACTTATCTTGTGAATTCTCAAACAGGCTAGAGCAGGAGACGGGTTATTTCTTTGACATGAAATATTTTGAAGACCTGGTGCTGAACGGGAACTGGGAGGAGTCAGAGAAATATCTTTCAAGTTTCACAGGAATTGAAGACAACAAGTACTCGACTAAGATTTATTTTGAGATTAGGAAGCAAATGTTTCTCGAGGCACTGGACAAGTAAGTTCATGGTTTAATGAACCATTTTGAGTTATTGTTTTGTGATTCATGCTGTCATTCATGTATGCACATAAAAATTTTCGGTGATAGGCATGATCATGCAGTGGCTTTAGACATTCTTCGCAAAGATCTTAAAGTTTTTGCCCAATCAAACAAAGAACTCTACAAAGAAATTACTCAGCTTCTGACATTAGATGACTTCAGGTTTGTGATGTGCTTATAACAGTTGTAAATATGCCGAGTTTTGGAAGTTGTACACAATTTTACTAGTAACACGAAGTATGTGATGAATTAATAGGGAGCACGGTTCACTCTCCTCATATGGAGATACAATGTCTGCTAGAAAACAGATGATGAACGAACTTACCATCGTCATTGAGGCAAATCCCCTTCTCAGGGGAAGAACAAAATTCCCTCAAATTAACAAGTCGAGGTTAAGGCGTTTGATCAACCAGAGGTATTTCTCTTCCTTTTCCACGTTTAGTATGTTATTTGAAAATTGGCGCCTGTTTTTATCAGCTGAAGCAATTAGCTATTTGCTATTCTGGTTAATTATTTATGTTATGTTAGTATACCCGTAGACTTGTTTATGATCTTGGAGCGACTGATTTTATTTGACAACATACAGTTTGAACTGGCAACACCTTCATTGTACACATCCTCATCCACAGCCTCATATTGACACCCTATTTACGGATCATAAGTGTCCGGGACCAGATCAATTAAATGAGGGAAATCCATCTGTAAGATTTTAGCTGAAAAACAATTTATCTTATTATGTTATGCCCTGTCCTTGTAACCTGATCCATTTCTTTATGGATACCTGCAGCTGTTTCTCTTTTAATGCTTGATTTGATATTCTGTTCAGCCCTCCACACCAATGCCAGAGTCTATATTACCTCTCTTAGCCAAGTCGACTTGTAATCTATCCACAGTGACGGAATCTGCAATTTCTGATGGAGCCATGAATCTTGAAAATCTAACCAACCAAGGTAGTCTCTGAATTTTACCTAGTATTTTAAGTGTCATCCGTTTCATTTATTTTGTGTTTTGACCACATTCTATATAATGCGTTTGGCAGAAGAATCTCTGGATGGGAATACAAATTTTGGTGATACCTCTAAGATAAGGTCCACGGTGACTTTGAATGAGGTGATTAATCTTTATGCGAGGAACCATATATATTAGCGACTTCTTATGTGCCTTCCTTTCCATGATACAAGTGAACTACAGGGATTTTTTACTCAAAAATGATTTTTCTTACTGTGTTTTATGCATATGCAGGTAGTGTCACCCATAAAGGAAACTCCTTATGATCTTCCTGCAACTGTTGAACGCATTTTAGATATCGGCTCTTCTCCAACTAGCATAGATTTTCACCCTGTTCAACAGACTCTTCTATTAGGTTGATCTATAGTGGGAAAGACGTTGGACTGTTATTTCATATTTTGCCTAATTATCTTGTCTCTTTAAACTCATTAAATGCGGCTTATTTATTTCTTTTAGTTGGAAATAATACCGGGGGCATAGAACTGTGGAATGTTACTTCTGCGGAGAAGTTGTTCACGAGGCAATTTATGGTTTGGGAAATAAAAACAATCTCAGCAATGTTTTTGGTATATCCATTCTTTTCCAAGTCTTGGCTCCATTGTAGTCTCACTTTTGGTAACAAGTAAATTGTCTGATATTGTAATTTCTACCACTCTTCATTCAGGAGGATATGGTGAAAAACCCACACATTTCTGTCAATCGTATTCTGTGGAGCCCAGATGGATTACTATTTGGTGAAGTCCGCAACTATTAAATCCCATTATCTACTTGTTCGTAGTGCTCGTTTTAAATCTGAATTTCATTGTCAATATCAGGGGTTGCATACTCCAAAAATCTAGTGCAGTTATATTCTTACCACTATAGTGAAAATTACACTGAAAAACATTTGGAGGTAGATTTTAATAGCTTTTATTTTACTCATAATTTGGAGTTATTGGTTTCCTTCTGATGTTGACTTTCACTGCTCAGATTGATGCACATGATGGCAGTGTAAATGATCTAGCATTCGCTAAACCATACAACAAACTTGTTGCCATAAGCTGCGGTGATGATAAGTTGATTCAGGTTGGTTTTTGTGTTTAAGTAGTTGAAATATATCATTGGGAAATTGACAAATTATATGTTGTTGCTGGTGCAAGGTGTGGGATACTGTGACTGGTGCCAAACAGTTTACGTTTGAAGGTCATGGAGCTCCTGTATACTCTTTATGCCCTCATGAGAACGAAAATATTCATGTAAGGATTCAATTGATGCTGTTGCCACTCTTTTTTTGTTTCCTTTTTTTTTAGTCATCTGATTCTAGATAATGTGCATGTTTGGCTAA
Source organism: Fraxinus quadrangulata (assembly GCA_903798255.1). NCBI lineage: Eukaryota > Viridiplantae > Streptophyta > Magnoliopsida > Lamiales > Oleaceae > Fraxinus > Fraxinus quadrangulata. The sequence goes on along the minus strand of CAIGRB010155833.1, from coordinate 51,574 downwards.
GCTAAAAAAATTGTACATATATTTAAATAAGTCTAAATTTATATAATTCTTTTGTGTTTAAAGTTAGTAACTTATCAAGTACTCAAATGTAATGTCCTTGTGTCTCAGTTTGTATTTTCGATATCAACGATTGGTCAGATGAAAGCATGGTTGTTTGACAATATCGGATCAAGGATTACCTATGCTGCTCCCGGTTTATGTCCCACAAGAATGTCTTATAGTACTGATGGTAAAAGGTGATTAGGACTGGACAACTTTATTGTATTAATATTTTTCTATCCAAACTGAGTTGTTTTAATCCTTGCTAGGCTTTTCTCATGTGGGACTAATAAAGATGGAGGGTCATATTTAGTTGAATGGAATCAGAGTGAAGGTTTTGTTATGAAGAACTACCGCGGACTTTGCAAACATGCATCAGGGCAGGTTCAATTTGATACAAGCAATAATAAGTTCTTAGCCGCTGGTGATGAGCATATGATCAAAGTTTGGGACATGGACAATGCGGATATTTTGGCAGTTATTGATGCAGATGGAGGTTTACCGGTATGTGCTTCATTAGTGTTGAATTATTCCAATTATCTTGCTAGTTATAACTTTTATGTCATGTTTGGTATACTGAATTGGATACCAATAGAGAAGCAACAAAAGTTACTATACCATGTACCCCAGTCATGCTCTATCTTCTAATATCATCAGCTTAATATCCGAACAAAATGGTTGTTTGATGTTCTTGTCTGCCTCTATTCTGATATTCAAGGCAAGCCCATATATTTGCTTCAACAAGGAAGGCACTCTACTGGCTGTTTTCTCGGATCACAATAGAATCAAAATCTTGGCCAATCATCGTGGCCATCAGTTGCTTCAAAATTTTACCTTTGTTTCCGGTGATTCTGAATTCCTATCGAATTCCTCGAAAAAGGTCAGCACCCAAATCCTTCTATGGTTTTTCTTCAGCAGAATAATACTACTACTTACTGTTTATTATTCCTTACAGCTTGCTGTTGATTCAATTCCTCTTCCTGCTAAAGCTAGAATCGCACATGGAGATGTCCCTGTGGCAAGTAGTACTCAAAAAGTTCGTTCTATTTTACACACACTCTCATTTGCAGTTTTAAAGATCTCATTAGTATCATATTACAAAAAGGGAATTTGTACCTCTCGAGCATGTATGGTGGGCAGTATTGGACAGGACTCAAGAATACGATGGAAAAGATTTTGAATTGTTTTTTCTTCAGTAGTACTGTCTAATCTTTAAAGTCCTCCTTACCTGACATGCCATTAGAGTCTAGCATTCTAGATTGGAAACTGTGTAGTTTACATTCAGAAAATTGATTGCTTATCACAGGAAAAAGCTCCAGGTAATTTGGAAAATGTAATACCTGAAAAGTCTGTGGAGCAGGGTAACAAACTGGAGATTCAGAACATTTCTAAAATCGTTGAGGTTTCACGTTGTCGATCCTTGCAACTCACTTCCAAAGTCGAGACAAAAAAGGTAACTGAAAAGACCTCATGTTAAAATACTAGTTACCTAACGTCTCTATTTGCTCAAGGTGAAATCAAATTCTCAGCCATTAAGTGTATGAACAAAGTACCTTCAATTCATCATCACTATTTCTTCTACCGTTCATTATCAACACTTAGAATAATTTTGCTCATTTCCATGGAAAATTATTTAGAAATCGAAGATGAAACTTTTTGAGTGCTATAATTAGTACAAAAGATGCATGCCCTGCTCAGTATAAAGTATTTGCACTTCGTTTATTTTCATCCCTATGTTAATTGGATGATCTGGATAGCAACTATCATCGTAGTAGCCTTTATTTTTCTCCCTTTCCGTTACTTGGATTGACGACTAAATGGGCAATAATTTTTGTTAGTGATTTCATAAATCATTATAGCATAAAATGTATTTTATGCAATCGCACTATAAATCATATATCTATCTATATGAGGACCAACTGTGGTGGTAGAATATTATAATTATTCCCGACCATAAATTGATCTAACTTTTCTTCAAAATATGAAAACATTTATTTAATTGAAGATGGGGCTATATTCATCTTTTAGAAATGCTTTATTTTTATTTTTTTCACTCGTATCATCTAGGAAAAAGGGGGGAGAGAGATAAGAAAAGAGTTACTCATAGTATCACATTTGATGATCGCAGATTCGGAGGTTGTTATACACTAATGCAGGTAATGGCATTTTGGCATTAGCAGAAGATGGGATTCATCTACTTTGGAGGTGGTCAAAAAATGATTCTAATTTGAGCGGAAAGGTATTTCACTTATTATTAATCTCCCTCTCTCTCTCTCTCTCTGCACGTACGCAAGTGCGTGTTTATATGTTTCTTGCTCATTGTTTAAAGAGTAACTGAGTATTTGCTTCAACAGGCAACTACAAAGTGTGTCCCTCAACTGTGGCAACCAAAGAGTGGGTTGCTAATGATCAATGACCTTCCCGACAGTAACGTCGACTTAGTTTCACCATGCTTTTGTTTGTCCAAGAATGATTCTTATGTTGTCTCAGCATCTGGAAAGATGGTTTCTTTGTTCAACATGTTGATTTTTAAGGTAATCCTAAAAGTTGTTGCTGCTTTGGGTGCTAGTGAAAGATTGTCAAAATGTTCTATGTTCAATTCACGGGGTAGCACCTAACTTAGAGCTCTCGTTTCATTGAACTTTGGGATGCTTGACATATAGAAAAATCTTACCTACCATTTCCAATTTGCTCGATTACTGTAGAGAATGAGAAGTTTCATGCAATCTCCACCTGCAGCAACATGTATTGTTTTCTATCCATCAGATAACAACATAATTGCTATTGGCATGGATGATTCAACAATTCTCATCTATAATGTCCGTGTGGACGAGGTATGATATATGTGTCCTACATACACTTTAATACTATTAAGAAGAAATATGCAGCATCTAGCCATTGCCTTCATTTTGCAGATGATAAATAAGCTCAAGGGCCACACTAAGAGAATTAGCAGCCTTTCTTTCTCGACCGTGTTAAATGTACTCATCTCTTCTGGATTGGATGCTCAGGTTAGTATTCTATATAGTCCATTGATTGATCGTGCAGGACAGACAGATTCCTCCTTTGAATATAAATCAATTAGTGTTTTCAGGTATAATAATTTATTTACCAGCTTAATTGAGCTCAGATTGTCAAATATATATTATTCAGACGATATTGGCATGCTTGGTAGGGAGGATTGTATAGCACTATGAAGAAAGAAAAAGAAACAAGATAGGAAGGATTGTATAGCACTAGATTGTACGAAGAAAGAAAAAGAAACTAAGATCTTGTTTATTTATACAGTCCTATCAAATATGAATAATACATTTTCCATGTTTGAAAATAAATCTGTTATCAATCTTGACATAGAGAGATACAATTGATTGACTTTTGGTAACAGATTAGTTCAAGATTCGCTATGTAACATAAATATGAGTTGATTTCATGATTGCTAACTTTAAGATTGTTGTCATAAACATACAACAATCTAATTTTCCTCCATCGTTCCGCAGATTGTTGGGTGGGACTCAATCACGTGGGAGAAAAAGAATAACACATTTTTAGAGATTTCGACTGGCTGGTTACCATCAGAACTATCAGAGACTCATGTCCAATTTGACAAGGATGAAAGACACTTTCTTGCTGTACATGAGACTCAACTTGCAATATACGAAACAACAAAACTACAATGTGTTAAGCAGGTATCTCCCTCTCTCAGACACGTTTAAATGAAAAGGGCTTCAATGTTGTCATACGCGTGACTTCACAATTTATGTCTGCTATAATTTCAGTGGGTCGTTGGAAACTTCTGTGCACGGATTGCCCATGCTGCATTTTCTTGTGATGCTGAATTGTTATATGCTGTCATGAGGGATGGAATCGTTCTGATACTCGGTGCTTCAGATCTCGTTCCAAGATTTGAGATTGATCCCTCTGCTTACCTTCCACCGCATATCAGGTACTTGAATGCATTTGACTCAACCAAAACATCAATGCTGTATCAATGGTTTAGTTGCATAATTCATGGTTTTTAGTCAAATCCCTTTCTCCAGCCGAAGTGTGCAAAACTGCATGTCCATAGTGAAGTCTTGCTCACAAAAATGTCTCAAGAAAATTAATTAGTTTTGGCAATTTCAGAAGGACTATCTAGTTCTGCTTGTTTCACAGGAAAACAGAAGGACAAGGGGGATGGAAAATATGGACAACATCCTTCTATACCAATACATATTTTCCTGATTTTTGTTTCTTATAAATCTATTTTCGTATAAAACAAATGGAGCTTAACTGCATTTTCACCCAATATTGAGTAACTTGTGACCTGGAGTTGAACACAAGATGAGATTGTATGGATATCCATATCCACTATAGATTTTCACAAAGTGAGATACAAGCTGCAGTTTTGCTTTCTTGACAAGCAAAAAGTGTAATTTTCTTCGCCAATTTGTCATAAATTTTGGCAGAATTCATATTCTTCAGCATCAGTGATCCAACTTTGTGTGTGTGCATTCACTCATGTTAAGGGTGCTTAATTTAATGCTTGTTATGGAGGATGCAGAACTCATGTATATCCACTGGTGGTTGCCGCTCATCCACAAAAGGCAAACCAGATTGCCTTAGGGTTATCAGATGGTGGAGTCGTCGTCATTGAACCCATGGAATCTGAAGGTCCATGGACTGCGCCACTACAGGTTGAAAATTAAGGGCATGTTTGGTAGGTTAGATTGGACAATATTGGACTGGTTTAGCGAGAGAGAAAAGTACTTGCACCGAACATGTCCTAAGATATCAGGAAAATGATCATGCATTCAAGAACTGGTTGTGTAGACACAAACGTTGGAGTTGGAGAGAGTGGTATAAAGAGATTTTGAGTTTGGATTGATTTTGTTGTCCTCAAAGTCAACTGTTTTGCTACAATGGAATGCATTTTGAGCTATACTTCAAAATTCTGAGTTAAAATTTTGAGTTGATTTGATCTCTTGGTTAAAAATATTGTTATGGCAAGTTGCCGTAGGTAGGTAGACAGAGATTTGGGTGAATGGAAACGTTCACTTTAAAACATTGCTTAACATGGCAAATCAACCCAATTTGATAAGACATACTCGTTAACCTTGAAAATATACTAAACAAAGCATCAACTCCACCTGGTAACGGATAAATTCCATATCGATTATACTTGAAAATAAGGAATTGCGCTACTTCTCAGATTGACCTTGTCAAATGGAAGCCCATTACCCAATACATCCTGATGGAGTGAGTGTACTAAAAAATCAGAATTCTTGTTCGCAGAAAATAGGCTCTACAAAGCAACTCAACTCTGGTAAGTTGAGGCAATATTGATCGACTGGCCTAGTTCAGTCTTCCCTCTGTTAAAATTATGATTAGACAATCAATTCTTCACACACTTTAAATAGAACCCAAAATTAACTAACAGTCTTTTTATTTGAACAGCCAAAGAGAACTTGGAGAATTCCATCACCAGTGATAACTTTAATAGGGAACACATAATAAGGTTTGTTATTTCCAGAGGTAGTAAATAAAGATTAGAAATTACAGCCAGTTAGATTGCATTGAAATGATATCCTTTAGAAAAAGAAACATTGTGTTCCCTACACAAATTCAGGCATCAATTTTCGCCGCTGCGGATGCATAACTTACACTGCTGTCTCTTGTGCTTTTGCACTGACTTGACTGTTCGTATCGAAGGAACCTAATTTTTATCTTCATTGAACTACTCTTCAACATCTAATCAAATTTGAAAGATGAAACGTGGTTAGAAAATCAAACAAAAATATAATGGCATTTCAGTAGGGAGAAATGAACACAGATAAACACTATTAAGAAAGAAAACGAAGTTGAAGTATTGTGCATATTCTACACATGAAATGCCACTAGAGAACATGATATATGATGTAACGCTAGAAATCTCACCAGATACAGACGATGCATGGAACTATACACACATCTATATTTGGTATGTATGTTTGTGTGTGGGTGCATATGAGTGGAGAGAGAGATTCATTCTCATACACAAACAAGTGTGCATTTATAGAGAGATATGTATAATAAATCACAAAATATTAAATTTATGGAGGCAGCCAAACTCTCAAAAGGAACTAATCTGCGAAACCCTCCTCCCTAAATTTATAAAAAGAAAGAAAAAGAAGTGATAAACCATCTCCCTAAAGCTAAAAGATTTGAGCTTTAGAATCCTTTTTAAAAATTTTCAGACTTCTATTTAAGCTATTGAAGCATTTAACAGTACGGGAAGAAGTGGATTGCAAGAGGAAGCAAACTCATCTCAAATTTCATTAAGTTCTACTTACAGCTAAAATTCAGAAGCAAAGAAGTCTTTTCTACTCATGCGCCAGAAAAAAGGGAAGTTTAAGATATTTACATGAAGAAAAACACTAATAGGATGGCGTCCGCAAATTGTATTGTCCGTCTTCAATAGATACTGTTTAAATTCGTCTGGATCTCCCGTTTCGATTATCTCCATCCCCATTCGATCCAATGCCTCTATGGACTTGTAGATCGCTCCATGTTTTTTGTCATGATGCATGTAGTTGAACCTAGCAAGAGAAAAAGAAGGTGAAAGTATAAATGTTCAATGCGTATTTCACAAAGGAATAAATAAAACAAGTCCGCTAACTTAATGAATAAGTGCATAATTGTAGAAAAAGCATCATATGTAAGGATAGTTATGTCACCTGTAATGTTTTTCTAACATCAATAAGGAAGGATTAAATACGGTCAATCAACCTACTTTTGTAACGATCTGATGCTATTTGATGGTTGATTACTAAAAAATTATTATATAGTCCTCCACCACCACTATTTGTTTCTCTACACACTCTTTCATTACATCCTTGTCGACTTCCATGTAAAATTTGAGGCAGGCTATCATAATCCTCACCAAAATCAACTATCCACAAATTAAGATTGACGGGTTGATCAAAATGATTTGTATCAGATTTCATCTCAACACCAGATCCAAAATCAATTGGCTCTGCATCGTTTGAGGAACCCCATCCGTGCAAGTTGCAACCCATAGTAGGTGGCTTCTCCGACGTTGCCTACTCAACCAAAAGATTTGCTTTGCACTACTTTTCCCTTGCCATGCACATTGCACACTGCCCCAATTAAAATACCCATCAGATCTTGTTGCTAGAACTGCCAATTGAAGGAGGTTGACTTAACTAAAGACCGTATCGAAAGGAATTGAGGAACTAAGTGCTACATGGGTGCTCGGAAGAGCCAAATCCGTGATAAATTGTTAACAGGTCGTGTATTTTATCTCAACTAACAGATCTATTATGCACTTTCTTCGGTTTCCCTTTTCCTAAGGTTGAAATTTGGATTGTTAAATGGCTTCATTTCTTTATTTCATTCCTTGAAAATTTTTGTGATAATTTTCAAAAGGTGCAAAATCAATAAAACTATTGAGAAAAGATATATCGTCAACCAATAGTTTCATATAGAAATCACGTAAATAGTTGGAATAGAAGTCTAATTTAATTTATTTTCTATTTACTTTCGTATTATAGTTTAACTAGGAATTATGGTAGAGCATTTATTGTTTTCACTATCCTTTTTCTTCAATAGTTAAGAATACTCTTTTCTTTCCTTTCATTGGTTAGGTTGTCCTATTATAAATAGTTGATTGTCTATGAATAAAATCATTGAGCCTAAATTTCAAGCTAGTCCCTAAACGTTTTGAAAAATTAAATTCAGTTCCTGAACTTTCAAATTGGCGCAAGTTAATCCCTGAAGTTTCTATTTGTGGAAAGTTTTATTGTTGCGACCCTCCAGTTGCCTTCTCAGAGAAGTTTGACCCTTCATCTTAGTCAACCCAACTATCTGGTATGCCTTAAAAGAGTTTGTGCGACCTTTCTACTCTACCTGCAGCTGTCAAAACCCATCCAGCGACCTAACCTTCACGTTGGTCGATCTAGCCATTAGGTATGTGACACAGTGACAGATCATTGGCCTCAGTTGTGTTCTAAGATCTTTCAACCCTCTTGGGCATGCTGTCTGTGGATGAGCTTTGATCTTTTGCTGCTGATCATATTTCTCATGTATCTCAAGTAACTTCTCATGCCTGACCATCTAACCAAGAGAACGATACTTGGAGTAGCAATCAAAATCAAGCAAAGGTTTTCAAGTGGTGGGTCATTCCATACATCAACATCCAAGTTGGGCATGTGTAGATATCAATGCACCAACTTGACGGGAGAGTTGGAATAGAAACAATTATATATAGAAAATTTACTTTAACTTATTTTCTATTTACATTTATATTCTAGTTTTAACTAGGTATTATGGTAAAGCTATTTTTGGTTTTTTTTCCTTCTATATTTAGGAATATTGTTTTATTTCATTTCATAGGTTGGATTGTACTATTATAAAATAAATATAGCTGATTGTTTACGAATAAAATCATTTAGCTAAATTTCTAGTTAAATTAGTTATGAAAAATATTATGCATGCCATGGATTGTATCAAAACAATCCAGAAGATACATTTATAATAAGTGAAACAATGAATGCAGAGGATCATTATTTGATGAGTGTTAAAAATAAGAATAAACAATATTTGAATAGAATTTATAACCATATTTTGTAGCATAGAGTAGAACATACCTAGCGCCCCAATGACAAAAATCTGAGGACACTGAAAAAAAATTACTGGGATCATCCACATATTTCGCTAGCAATCGTCCATATGTGGCTTCATTTTCAGCATTAAGAGCACCAACCAAAATAGGAACAATCTTTATAGGATACCTATATTAATTTATGCAGCATATTGGCTTCAGTGAAAGATAAAAAAGAATTAAATTTAGATTCAACAAAACATACCCCTGAAAAATTTTAGCAAGATAAGGCAGGTGCATTTCCATGCTATGTTCAGCTTCATCAACATGAAGATCCATCAATTCAAATTTCCCTGTAGCTTTTAGTTCCTCATTGACTGGCACAAGGCCAAGCACGAATGAAAAGAATTTTTAGAAACAAATATTGTGAATACATCACACAAAAAAAAAAAAAAAAAGTTACATCAATACATGCATGCTTGTGGATACAGAGATGCATAAAAATGGCATTGTGAAGGACAACCAGTGATAATTTTTCAGATCAAATATAATATGCAATGCTATAAATGAACATTGTGCAGCAGTAATCAGCAAAATGCTGGTCTATTGTAACACTTGTGTGCTAAAAATTTAGGAGATTTATCACTTGTTTGAGCTCTATTTTTTGTCTAAAATGCATTTTGGAATAGTAAATTGATGAAGAATGTGTGGTTAAAAAATAAGGAAAAATTTTGGGTTTCGTGTAATATTATTTTATTAAAGAATATGCGGTTGAAAATAATAGAGAGAAAAATGTATTTTAGAAAAAATGGGAATCAAACAAGTGCTTAATGAAGCAAACTGGAAAGCTCTCGGACGGTTTTGCAATTTGCAGATTGCATGGAAATAATTTGCATAAAATGATATTTTTTTTCTCTGCCAAAAAGAACCTTACTCTAATCCTCCAATTCCAGCCTCCCATGCCCCCATCCACCCAAAAAAAATCTAGAAAACAACCCATGTGCAACATGTGGTAACTGTCATGATAAGATAGCAGGTTACATATGTGCATTCGCATAATATCATAAACATGATCCATCAACTACAGTCTATTCCACTTCTTAAGGCCATTTTTATGCTTCATCTTCTACTTCCTTTTATGAGAAACATATTTCATTGAACTACATTATATTGACAAGGATTTAGTTCTTTGAACCTATAGTGGCGGATAGTCACTCTCTCCCGTCATTAATATTGATTTATCTCACAACAAGAAATACTATTGATGCAATTCCATTGTCACTGTCTTCATCCGTGCAATTAGTGGTATTTGTGCAATTGCTCAATTCATTTAGGTGGTCATTTGACACCTATATTAAGATTTAACAATTATCGTGGTAAATAACAATCTCACACTAAAAACTTATCTAGAATCATGATTCAAGTCTTCTATGGTATCTAGTGCAAGTGATGGGATAACAGGTTTATAATTCAAAGCAAATGAATATAGAAAACCAGTGAAACCTTTTCTTTTCTATTATTACTCTTTTATTGACAAAGTTATCCTTCTATGATTGTATTTCCTTTGAACAGGAAGAGCGTGTGTTACTTCTAAGTCTTGTAGATCATATATATCAAGGAGACATTATATGAGTGCTCGTTGCTGCAAAATAGCTAAAGAAATGAAAGAAAATGAATTTTATAATACCTTCAAGATCAATAGATAAGTCACCTATTGGAGTCTTGTAAACCGTGGTTCTTGAAAGTGCACATTTTAGAGTGTAATGGTGATGAGATGGACCGAGAAGAAACACCCTAGAGCTGCAAACAAAACGTTCCTTACAAATTGGCTGAGCAGTTAAATTTATTCATTCAAGAGTCAACAAGCAAATTAGCGAACCATCACTACTTCATTTTAGATAATATAATTTTGAATGAAAAGTGAGCTTCAAGTTTACTGAGAAAAAACCCACATGTTTGCAGGATCTATGTTTCCAAATGCATAGGCTGCTGCACGACCAGAATATGAATAACCTGCATGACTAGTGGGATAAACACGACCAGATATACTAGTGTCAGAATTGTTACATTTGTAGCAAAGTAACCACAGGGATTTTTGGTGACTTACGGCGCAATTACCCCTCTTACATCGGAAGACTTAGCCAACCCAGCTTCACTCAGCCACCCATCTAGCTCTTCAGATAATTTCTTAGCTGATGAATAAACATAAGGCAACATTAACCTTTCTTCTAAATTGAGTTTACATTATACAGTACATAAGCAGTGTTGAATGGTCTTGTACATGAATCCACACTATCTACGAACTAATTCTTACACCCCTCAAACACACACATGCATTCCATTGCAAATGCTAGCCAGATCATTATTTCCTTGAAAAATGATCACTGGTAGACACCAGGCATAATTTTGCAATCCTACCAAAAGTAATTAAGAGAGTAAAATTTAATTATATAACACCCAAATTAAAAATCCTAATAAACTTACAGTAACAATCTCCCGAATAAAAAATCTAAATTTTTCCTGAAAAATATCCAAACTATAAACTCAAGTAAATTATAATTACAGTCAAAACTTCTCAAGAGATAAAATCAAAAAGGAAAATTCACAGACTATGATAAACAACGAGTAATTTTGAAGTTTAAATATCAAAGCAGAATATAATGCGGTGAAATTTCATGAAACTAAATTCGTGGGGGGCTTACGATTGTCGGTGTACCAAGAACCGGCGTGAGATGCTTTTCTGATTTTATCCATTTTTCCAATAGCTCGAATAATTATCGTTCTTTCTCAGTATCGTAGAAAATGTTGCGATTCGTATATATGGATTAAATTCTGACTAAGACAAAGTGGGCAAGAAAAGCATCTTTCTTTTTCGTTTTTTGTCTCTTTTCGTATCTGTGCAAGTTATTATATACTACACTGCGGTGCATCTTTATTGGATGGAGTCGACGTGACGGTGACGATAAATAAATTGGAAGAGTGTATAATTAAAATTTTCTTTAATCGTGTTTAATTTTATCCTTTATAAACAGCGTTAACTAACATGTATTTTTTACTCTTCTTTAATTCTTTTCGATTCAATCCTCAGGTCTTATTAAAATCATAATACCCCTCCAAATTATAAATCAAAACAACAACAAAATTTGATCACAAAAAATTACTCCCAACCCTTATATATTGCAATTCGCATGATGAAGTCATGTTATTTTTATTCCATTTTTCTTTTGCGATCAACATTTGAATTATGATCGACCCTGATTGGACATATAGTGACTCAATACTCAATTTGAATCGCCGGTCACGTCTCAAACTAGTTGAATTCAAGTCAATTATAAAAAGTAAAAACTCGAATAGAATAGAATACAATTTGATAGAATCGCCGTAGTTATCGTGTCCAGCAGAACAAATATTGACGAAATGGGTGCAATTTTTGGCTGGTGAATATATCATCATCTAATAGAAGATCCAGGAGAAAAGGTCAACCTTTACTCATCATAATAAAATGGACAACTAATTCACCAAATGCGACAAAGGCAAAAGAAAATTCAGACTTTTCCCACTATTAAAAAACAAGCGGGCAAACAAATATGCAAACTGTAAATTCAATAGCCCTCACAAAACCTATACAAAATCAACTGTAATACCAATTTCATTTTGTAATACTGAGACTTCCTCAGCCATTGAGAAAATCATCGACTGGAGAAAAATAATGATATAAAAAGCTTTGCAACTAAATCACGAGCAATACGACCCAAAATGCAACACTCGGATGATGAAATCGTTGTTTGCTTCCATAAGCAAGCAACCAAAACAAAGACAAATACCTATGAAGAAACCTGCAAGAACACGAGAACTGTGATTCAGTAGATGAAACAGGTATACAATGGAGAAATGTATTCTAACAAATTACATCAGTATAACAAATTGTTCCTGGGTTTCTCTAAATGCACTCGACACTATCAAAGAGAGAAAAAGAGTGCACGTGAAAAACGAAAATCAGATGTATAAACTTGTACACATGGCAAGCATGCAAATACCATTGCAAGTCTGACATAAATTTGGGGTCATCTACTTCATCATTTATTCGATACCTAAACTCTCTTAGAGAACTGACTATTAATTTGACAATGAGAACCTGGAGAATAATAGCCAAACAAAGTCTGAACTATTACAATCAAGAACATACTTCGGGAGACTAAACAGTAATCTTCAGCTGGAATGCTTTGACATCAATGAGGGGGTGTTGTCTCAGTGTTTTGGTGAAAATTCCAGTCAGACTTTCCAATAACCATGGGAAGTAAAATGTCTCGGGTTTCTTAGGCAAATCTACCTTTCCCTTGTTTGACCCAAAAGGTACTATCAGAGCAAGAAGCTTCTCTGCAGAAATCCAAACTCATTCTGCTTACAACAATTACACTTAAGAGATCATAAGCCCAAGTTCCTGAGAAGCAATCTCTCTCCCTCTCTAATACCATGGTTTTTCTAAGAAATCAATTATAGAGGTCACCCCAACAGAATCAGAAGTTGCTCAACAAAATAGTTTACCATAAGAATGGAGATAGAGAGAAAAACTTGAAATAAGTACAAAATTATACCGATGCTATAAATCTACATACGGGACTATGCAATTGAATGTTTCTATTAACAAGAAGACGAGTAGATACATTTATCATTACATTACATAGTAGTTATTCAATACCTTTGTTCTTTATGTAGTAACATGAGTGATATAGGCTATCATGATTCATCTTTATCAAATTCATGTAATCGCACTTCATGCTTATCACGTTATCCATTCCTCCACACAGCAAGATTTGAACAGAGAACCAAAAGAATGAAAATTCATTTGATTAATTATTTCTATCCTTAAGAAATTCAATATTTTTGTTGCCTAACTAGTTTGAAAGATAATACATGATTTTCCTATTGTTCATGGAAAAGCGACATTTCAATCTCATGGTTTTTTTTTTTTCAGAATACTTGAGAAAGATCAAGTTCCAGATCAATTTGATAAAGAAAAATGCAGTGATAAATTACGTAGCGTAATAAAGAATTTTATATTAGTTGAACAGTGAAGAAGTAATACCAATATTTTTCCCTATTGAATTGCCAATCTTTAGCAAGATAACTTAAAGATGCTCCAAAACAGAGTGAAGTTTGGGAGTACGCCGCCTGATCAATGGTTCTAGGCGAAAAGATGCAGCACGAGTTCGCCACCTATCTGCATCATACATGTCATTCCATGCCTGTACTATCTCATCAACTTTGAAACCTAATGTTGCAGCAGTTAAAAAATGGTGATAAATTTTAGATCCCAATATATTCATAGAAAAAAATAAAAGTATATATAGTAAATTAAAAAGGGAAAAAAAAAAAAAATTGTTAATAACTACCTTCTAAAGCAGTTGCATTCGAACAATGATTCTTGACCATAACGGCAATATCTGTAGCTGATGCTCCAGCAAGTCCAAATTTTTCAACTGCAACCTCCAGGCATTCTTCCCAGGTTGGTAAACCTAATTTAAACTCCACAACAGAACGCTCATACAGCAAAGTACCCCATAGGAGGTATAACTGAGACCTCATACTGGCAGCCTGTTCAGCAGCTTCATCAGGCGATATGTCTTTAAAAAGCCCATCCAACCCTAATTTCTGCAATTCAGCTCTCTGTTTTTCCGATTTGGACAGTCCATTAAGACGCTGTTCCTCTATCTCTTCCCAAATCTGCATGCCTCTCTCCATGCTATCCTCGGCCTTATTGAATAGCTCTAAGACCTGCGAAGATTGCCCCATCTCTAAATCGACCTTGCTCCCAATTATATAATACCAAGAGAGCTTTGCTTGTTCAAATTGCTGCAGCCCAAGTGCAAGAAGACCTTCATAGAAGTCTGGTTTTATTTTTAGAGCTTCTTCATACCTCATTCCGGCTTTCACATATTCCTTTTGCGCCCAATCGTATGCCGTTTTGACTTGGGCTAAGACTGACTCCCCAGAACTGTCTTCTGTAAAAGACACCCTTTTCCCCACCCTAGACATGTGAACATTTCCCCAATTAAACAATGCTAAAGCGGCCATCTCTTGGAACTTCGTTGCAGCAATTTCAAAGAGTTTTTGTGCATCGTCACTTGTAACAGTGTCTTCCATTGCTTCTGAGTATAACTTCATCCCTATTTCATGAAGATCTAAGTATGAATCACAATCAAAACCAACATGATTCTTGAAGAGCCTCGCAAACTGGAAAATCCAGTCCTCAACACAGGTCAGCCCTTTCTCCAAATTATTGTTTTCTGTAAAAGTAGTTGGTTTCCCATTGGTTTGTTGCATTTTCTCTTCACTGCTCATTCCCTCATAAAGTGGTTCTTTATTGGGACTAACTTCCGCAATGTGCAGTCTCAGAAAACCAGTAGGATCAGCTGATGCTTCCGCCAATCTCATCTCATCATTTGTTGTGATTGTAACTAAATCACCTTCTTGATCCTTGTACTTGATAAGTACACCCTCCAAAGTTGGAAATCGGTCCAAAACTACATCCCTGACAAGTTTAATGTTACAACTAACAGGTAGCTGAGCCCATCTTATATCCTCTCCATGAATCAATTTCACAGTCTTCATGACGACTTTCTCTTCCTTAACATTTCTATTCTCTTCTACAACCACCTTATCCTCAGCCTTCTTTTCCTCGATTTCATCGACTCTCTTTTCCTCGACTTGATCGACTTCCTTTTCCTCGACTTCATCGATTTTCTTTTCCTCAGGTTTTTCCTCGACACTTCTCTTTTCAAACTTACTGTTTTTCCCCTTTTTTATCTTTTCTTTGACAATCTTATCAGAAATCGAGGCTTGATGAGGCTTAGCATAGTCAGGGGCCAAACCTATTTCTTTTTCTTCAATTTTTAGACCCCTTTCCTCAATCGCCTTTTTCACCTTATCTGCAATATCCATCGCGTTCAAATTATTTGGTTCCATGCTCAACACATTATTAACATCTCTCAGTGCCAAATCAAGCCTATTCAAAGCCTCGTAACACCTTGCCCTCTTCAACAATGCCTTGCTATACTTGGGAGCAACTTGAAGTGCCAAATTGCACTGGTTTATTGCTCTCGGGTACTCACCAATACCCATTTGCATGTAGCAACCTGCCATGTTGCTACGCAGATACGCAACATCAATGTGATTAGAAGGGAGCAATCTGAGGGCCTTTTCGTACTTCAACATAGCACCCTCGTGATCACGTTTTTGAAACAGCTTGTTGCCTTCTTCCTTCAACTCTTGGGACATGTTAATGAATATAGCAGTGTCTTCATCAAATGCTTTCGAGTTACGATCCTGAGCTTTGGTTTGTTTCGCATTTCCATCAATGGATTTTGATCCTATTTGAATTTTCTTCTTCCCAGCAGGCTTCCCCATATTCTTACTCCAACAGAAAGCCCAAAATCACTCTGATTCGCACTTTATACAAAAACCAACCCACTAAACATCAAATGAATAAAAAACACAAATCAAATCCTGAAATCGAACTATGAAACATAAACACGGCTCAAAATTTTATTCAGTCATGCATAAACTCTTAAAACGTCGATCCAAATATGTATAAATCCAACAAAAGTCAAAACTCCAAAAGCTCCAAATATTACTTCAAATAAAATCCCACCGCAGAAATATAGGCAGCTAAACAAAAAGAATCAATAAAAACTTCTAGTAGAAACCCTGAACCCAGTTTTATAAACCCATAAAGAATTCATAAAAAACTGAAACAAAAAGAAACGCTTACCTTCAGAGTCTTTTTGAATTTCTCCCAATCGAATCAGCCAATGATTATCGTAGTGTTCAAATAAGATTAATTTGACCCGAATACGGAGACAAATTTAAAATTAAAATAAGGGATGTAAATTTTGTAGCTATGAATTATCTAGAAACAATAAGCAAATGAAATAAAATAATTTTTTTTTTTTTAAAGTATGGCAACTCAAGAAAGCTGAAGAATTTTGGGGAAATGGAAAAAGGCGAATTTATGTTTTGAGAAAGGTTTCTCTAGGGTTTCTAAATTCCATATTTGCTGGCTTTGTCTGAACACAACGTCAACGGGTCAGCAATCACGCCGTAACCCCCCATTCTCAATTATAGCGCGCCTCTTCACGCATTTATTTTTCCTATTTCCTTTAGGCTTTGACTTTTAGAAGAAGAATGTATTGAAATTTTAACTCATGTTTCTCTACCATTAATTTAAAATATTATTTGTTATAATAAAATTTTTCACTACACATTCACCCAATAAAATATTCTATATACAAATCAATAAAATTATTTTAAATTTCAACCACATATTTTTCAAAAAATAATATTCATTACTCTATTTTTCTCTCAATAATAAGAGACAAACACACCCTTAATAGATTCTGGTTTAAAATAAAATGTATTGAAATTTAAGCACCCATTTTATTTATATAAAAATCAAAATTTTTAGTCAATTTTAATAAAAATTAATTAAATGTATAATTGAAAAATTGTAAATCTCATGAAAATATAGTTATAATTTATTATTAACTTTGACTTAAATTTTAATCTACTTTTCTAGTAAAACCAAATAGGGGGTAAAGAAGATTTTGTTCAAAAAAATTTAAGATTTGTTGTAAAATAATAGGTCAATATACTAAACAAACTCACATTTGTTAGGGTTCAATACAACTTTTCATATTTTTATATCTGTTGTTTAATTTTGTTGGCATTACTTGGTATTTATTATAAATTGCAATAATTAGATTTCATGTTTTCTCAAATACCGAAGAATAATATAGAAAATAACCTAGAAAATTGAAATTTGAATTCGGGACATTGCGATTTCACAATTTTTTGTTTTTATTTTTTAAAATCAATTTCAAAATTGTTAAATTGCATTTTCCAAAAGAAAAATCTTTTTGATAAACTTCTAATTTATGATCCAATCAAATATTCCTCAACAAAATCTAAAGAGTGATTAGGTTGCAATTGATTACGAGTAGAGAATTTATATGGAAATAAAATAAAATTTATGCAATTCAATTGCCTAAAAATTATTAATTAAATGTGATTGATTTTGTTTTCAATTTAAAAAATATTATACTTGTCCATTTTTTATTGGTTGGTAGATAAAAGAAAGTGAATAAATAATAGAGAGGGTGAATTACTTGAAAAATAAAAATCGTCTCTCTAAAAAAATATTTTACTTGTTTTCGACGAAAATGTACTCACGTGATCAAAAGTAGAAAAATATGTTTTGTGAAAAAAATTGTAAATCAAACCGCACAAAAGTAAAAAAATTAGGTAAAAAAACACATTTTCCATTAAAAATATTGACAGGGGGGAGTAGCGCGTTACAAGAAGAAGTTGGGCACTGGGAAAAGTGGTGGGAAAGACACCGATTCTTACCTGGAGCTCCACATGCAAAACAAATATTGGCAGGACCCAAAAGGTTAGTTTCGTATAGAAAAAGCATATTCGAGAAAGCGAGAAGACCCTACTTGGCCAAACGCGCGCCTCCTTTTAAGACCTGTTTGTCCAAGTCAAATTCCTTGCGTTTATAATTAATTATTTTCTTCGATATGAAGACTGAAATTTTCCGCTTAATACATGAACAAATGAAGTTGAAAGCTTGATTTTTCTCATACAGATCTCTGTTTAGGAATGCAGATCATCTCAGAACATTCACAATCTCTTTTATATGCTGATATATTACAAAGTGGGACCCAATCCCAATTTTATAAATTCATTAGCTTTAGTACTCTATCAACTATGAGTTCAGGATAACAACCTTGCAATAGAGAAGGTTTTTGTACAGTCTCCAAAGCAGGACAAAAAGCTTAACATACCTGCCTCTGTGGGACGTGCGATATCTCTTTCCCGTTTCTGTAGAACTCTTACAAACTCGCTCGCACTTAAACTTCCATCATGATTTTTGTCAAATACGTGGAAGATAATCTCAATCACATTGTCGGTAAGAGAGATGCCACACACCTGCAATTTAACATAGCCCAACAATCACTCAACAAAAACTTTTAGGTGTACTAGGATAATTATTTGTTGAAGTGGAAAATACTGGTGAATTTAATTGCACGTGATTTTGAACCTATGTAAGAAAAACCACCATCATGGAAGTACACTACACAGTATTTGACAAGAGAAGCTCTAAAAACAAGTCACAATTGAGAATGAGCAATACGTAAATAAGCTGGGTGCAATGAATGCATGCCCTCGTGATGTCTGCATGTCCTATATGTTATGTAAGCACTCTAAGGTAGTGAATAATATTTCAAGTGTATTTAATCTTATCTGTAGTGTGTTGTGATTCTAAGGTAATGAAGACGGGAAGCACGTTAATATTTAACCTACAGAATAATAATGCCAAAAGCCCACTAGTGATATTTTAGCTACCAAATAGTGAGAAGAAATTCTAAAAACATGTGTAGAACCAAGTCAACTGGCCATAGTCCAAGTCAATATTTAGAGTGACTAAAAGTTGATCAGTAATAGGGCTACAAAGCAATACAAACTTGAGACAACTTGTAACGAATTGGATCTCTATACCCAAACTGTTAGCTTACGTACTGTCCGTTTTGGGTGAGCATATGTCCACTTACCCCTTTACGGCTTTTTATCACGTCCTCAGGATTCGAACTCAATTCGTACCAGAATTCACTTAAGTCTCTAATTAGACAGAGGTCTTGAGTTCAAATCCTGGAGGACTTGACAGAAAGTCGTGACGGGGTAAGTGGACATAGGCCTACCCAAAGTGGACAGTCTATATACCCAAGCCATTAGCTTACATATTGTCCGCTTTGGATGAGCCTATGTCCACTGAGTCTCCCAATATTCGAACTCAAGACCTCTACCTAATGAGAGACTTAAGTTCAATCCTGACATCAATATATTGTATTTGACAGAGGAATGTAATTATTTCTCATCTTTATCCTTTCACATACGATGATGCTCTCTAGTTCATTTTACATTCCTACTATTAGTATATCTCTTCTGATTGATCATTGAAAAAACAAATCTTCTCCATAGTTTGAAAAGATTGGGTGTGGGAGAGGTGAATTCGACTAAAGAAACTCTCTAAGCTATCATCTACTGAGGTGGGAGTATTCCCCTCACATTGCTACCGATCCCACGAACATATGCCAGTTTGCTTATCAAAGCTTCGTCTGATCGGAATATCTGGAGAGGACGGGTGCTTACATACTATCAAAAGATTGGGCGGGAACTTGAAGTGGAAGCCCTAAACCTAAAGACAAAGACACGAGCCACTTGATTCTAACTTGTACGTTGACTTTTTATAAGGGACTAGGAAAGACTGAATGCCTTGATTCTTCCTCTTCTCCTCTCGTGGAAGTAGAATGGAATGACGTGTATAGAAAGAAAGTGTCAATCAACGTAATTGGTGCCACCATTGAACTTAAGTTTCTCATTAGACAGATGTCTTGAATTCGAATCCTACGGAGCGCGAAAAAATGTCGTGAGGGGGTAAGTGAGTGTAGACCCACCCAAAGCAAATAGTACGTAAGCTAACGGCTTAGGTATAGAAACCCGGGTCATTGCACAGCTAGTGATCACAGCTCAGCATATAATTCCAAATCAAAATCTAATTCATCAAGAAAAAAGAGAGATCAAAATCAAAAGTCAACCATTCCATCACAATATACAATAGAAAAATTTAAGTTGAAAAGCTAAACACAAAACCTACTTGGGAAGCAGCTCGTTGTAAATCCTTCCTGGTCAACAGCCCATTCACTTGTCCAAAACTAAAAAGAGCAAGAGAAAATGGCTGCAACTTCCTTCGCAGCTCTGCAAAACTTTTAAATTCCTCAAATGTAACACGCATATTTCTGAGATGTGGCTCATTATCTAAATCATCAACCCGATCAAGCAATTTATTCAAGTGCTTAATATCAGCAGATGCAACCATGGATAGAGCAAAATCTTTGGCAGATATCGTTCCTCGTAACTTGTAGTCATAATGGGCAAACTCCAGCCTTAGCATCTGTGAAGTATATAGGTAAGAACATACATAGTATGGATAACCATACAAAGGACAAACTCCAGCAGTAAAATCTATCGAGAAAAAACCAAGTGTTAACAAGATTCAGGGAACTTTAAAGAATATCAAAATGTGCTGCACGTGAACTGATGGACAAGTACAAATAGAGTGCCTGTGAACTATGAAATTCGTAATTCTGAAAGATTCAAACGTGCAACATTTTAAATGGCTAAGAAAGTAGCTTTCAACCAAGGTTAAAAACTTCGCTGTTTTAATTATTACTATGGACGATGTCTATCTCAAAGCACAAGCATCCATAACTCTCTTGAATGACAAAAGATACTCTGAACACCTCTGTTAAGCTCTCAGGTTCAGATGTAACATCAAATCCTAACACTCAGTGTAATCTGCCTCTGGTGGTTTGCAGAACAAGATATAAGAACTATAACAAACCGTTAGACACCCGTGCATGATGATTACTGAGTTATTGTAATAAGTATTTAATATAAGCACTCAAGGCATTGACTAAGGTAATATAATTTATTATAAGCTGGGAAGATAAACTTCTCCAGGTCAATCTTTTTCTGATTTTGAGGATATGACATACCTCATCATGCAGATCTCTCAGGAATTGGACAAATTTGTCGTGATGGAGGAGCAACTTGCCATCTTTGCCAAAGAAGTACTCCACCAGGCCTCCATTTTCTGCCGAAGCTCCTAATTTGTGCCCTGCTCGAAGTCCATCACTGTGGACAGCCCCTTGTCTATTATGAGCTCTCATCAAGGCCATTACTTTCTTGAATTCCTCTCTATCTATTTCTCTGTTAATCATAAAACATCAAATGTCAGGACTCGAAAGAAATGAGTGCTTTTTCTTGTAGAAATTAGAATAACTCAAGAAATATGGAGAAACAGATAAGACAGTTGTATCCTTCTCCAAACATACATGCAAGAGAGGATAGTAGGCAAAGACTGTCTAATATCCCAAGAAACTCAAATCAAAGCACATGATTGTGTCTATCCACTAAGCAAGCCATAACCATTTTCAATTGACGAGTTGAATCACATGAACGAACTATTGTGCTTGAAAACTAACTTCACATAGAAGTTGTGTTTCACATTGATTTTTTCATGCAATATATCAAAATAGAAAGATCTCCTCGTTTCATCTTTCCACCATTAGAATCTTTCTAAGAGCGTTCATTTCAAGTCAGCCATCTGTATAGAAGATCAAGATCCAATATTCTTTTATTTCATGCAAAGGATCTCATAGCATAACTGCTCATGCATTATACTCCGATAAATGTAATCCTCTCAATTCAAAGAAAGACAAGTGTATGATACAAAAGAAAGTAGAGAAACGTGAGTTAATGGGTAATAATCAAACTAGGACACACATATCTAGCCTTGGCTTTCAGTTTTGCTGGAAATAGTTTAAACAGATATATTATAAGACAGCAATGATAAATTTGCTAATCCTGCAATGGCTGAAAATAAATTTTAACATTTTCCATTCTTTTAATAATATTAATCAGCCATTTCTCTTCCAACCAAATTCCATAAGATTAATATTTTAAATCTCTATTCAGAGTGGATGATCAAGAAACCGCATTCTCTTGTTAATCAAACTAAATACCCTTAACTGGTAAAAGATTACTGTATGCTACATGCTCTTCCTGATGGAAGTAATGAAGTCAACTTTATTTTCTAATCATTTATTTCTGATTTGTCAGGGGCAACTCCCCTCTGAACAGCTTAGGAGGATTTCTTTAGCATTAGTTCCATTTATTCTTTAGGTAGCAGGCTACAGTCTCCGCGCTCAACTTCCAGCCTTACCACCACTTCTCTTTGACATTGTAACATATTAAACTGGTTTCTTCACTTTACACCATTGTACTGTTATTAGATTTCCTTTTTTAGGGGGTGGGACGGGGATAATCGTAGTAAAACTACTACTCTTAAGATATTTGTCCAAATATTGAATTGTTTATCTACCCATTACAGTCTTGATCGAACATCTTGAATGCCACAGAAAAGCTTGATTCCGGAATGCTGAGTAGTGTAACAAAGAACAAGTACCTGTTAGAAAATAAAGAATAACAAAGTTTAGACCTTCACAGGCCAAAGTTTCCCATGAATTAGCTAATTACAAAAAATTGTTAAAAATGTACGAAAGGAAAGAGGAAAAAGAAAAAAGAAACAAACTGGTAAAGAAGCATTTGTGTGAACAAAAGCTCCTTCAAAACTTTTAAAGAATCGTCTCATACACATTATAACTCACTCTTTAAAAGATATGAGACCATCGCTGTTTGTGTCAAACAGCAAAAAAAACTGTGAAGGGGCACATCGCAATTCACCACGGTTCCTTTCTCCTCTAAGATAGCCATCTCTTACAAGGTTTGATTCAGAAGGAGGAAAAACAGGAACAAGTGCTCGCATCAAATCTGCTGGCGTCATGAAAGTTTCTTCTTCAGTAGCACCAACAGATGCAAAATACTCGAATACCTTCACGAAAAATATGGGGTCAGTTATCTTTTGGTTTGACCGAATTAGAATGATATTTACAATGGGACTCAAAACAGGATCATATCCTCCTTTTATGGAATCGGGAAATAACCAGATCTTTAAAAATAACTTTATTCTCTAAACGGAATTGTTCCTTTACAACACACTTTGTCCCACCCCCCAAACCAAAGAAAGCGCCTAAAATGACTTGGAACAACTATTTACCCCCTTGTCAAACATAGTAAGTGAGTAGCTCATTTTGCAAAGCTGATAAAAATGGAGGCCTCTTAATGCACGAGCATGCGTGAAATGGGTGGGTCATGTTGCTATTAGGGTATGGAACAATGGTTGGCATCATTTGAGGTGAGATCCAAACAAAGTGGGTTTGAGGTGGATTCCCGAGTTGATCCTGGGTGATATACTCATCCATGAACTATAGCTTTTGGAGAAAGTCATTGCATCCCCTTACCTCAATTGGGGGTACAGTGCTCAAGTGGATGCTGGAGCTTTTTCCATTGAGTGGGTGTACAATGGAGGAGAATGCTTGAAACCAGGGTAGGCCTATGGTTGCTATCTTTGTATGTCCCAATGGGACCTTCATAAGGTGTCCTTCAAAGTGAGATCCAACCGTTGTGGGCTTGGGATGGATTTTCAATCCTAATTCTAGGTCAAATAGGGTGGATTGCAGCTCCCCATGAGCTATAGCTTTAGAGCAAAATGGTTGCATTCCCCAACATCACTTCTCTAAGGATACATGGGTGGTTAAAATTGCCAAGTCAAACGCCCTATTTCCTGTTTATCCCTGCAATGAATAACAAGCGCATAGGACTAATCATTGGGACCACGTCCTTGCCCAACTATAAGGAGATATTTCTGGTTGATCTGTATATTGCAGGCTATTCCAATTACTCATTTCATTTTGGCATGACTAACAAAAAGATTTTTTTTTTTCTATTTTATTTGATAATTTTGATGTCTGGCCTTCATTTCCTTTTTTAGCTTTGAGATTGAAACATTAAAATGGACCAAATAATAAAGGAGCACCTTTTCAGGAGGGCTTCGCATTCGTATGCGTTTCTCGTAATTAAAGAAGATTTTCCTCCTATATGCATCTGCAAGTACACAACAAACAAACTAAATTTACCAACATCTATTCAAAACATGATGGCAGTAATTACTTAACCCTTGTTTACCACCAAATAGAAATTTTGATTGCTGTTTCGTATCTTGTGAAGAAACCGCGGGGCCGGTGGTGGTGGTCAGGGGTGTCGTTGAACAATCAGCGAAGGCTAAAGATGAAGATGTAGAAGGAGAAGAAGAACAGGAGTATAGTGCGAGGGCAAGGGTAGAGCTGGTAATTATTCCCGCAGATATCCATCTAAGGAATTGTGTTCTAACATTGTTGTTAGTGGTAGAACTGTTAAAAAAAGTAGTGGTTTCAGGTGGTGGCGCGTGGGCGGAGAATTGGCGGAGCTGACGGAGATGGAACGATGACGAGGTTCGTCGGAGAGTTGACCAAGAGGACATGTTCTTTATTCAGATATTTGCATTTGATTTGGGTAGTGCCGGAAGGAAGGCCCGGATCTGTTTTCACTTAAAAGAGGACTTCAGATATTGGGTAGAACTGGAATTGAGATATTTGCAGTTAGGGTCCTCAGACTTTATCTCTTGAGGCACTTTCGTTCCCATTAAAGTTTTTATATTTTGAATTAAAATAATTTCATTTTTATTTGCTTGAATTGAAATACTCATCAACAGATTTCTTCAACAACTAATGTAAGTTTTTCTCTCTTCTGAATTATGCACAAATTGAAGCTGCTCTTGAATGGTAACACTAAGCCTATGTTTGGCCTCTATTTTTACACTCATTTTTTTCAAAACTTATTTTCAATCATACATTTTCCCATAAAATAATTTTATACATAAATCGAAAATCTTTTCTTATTTTTTAATCACACATTCTCCAATATATCACTATTTCATAACTCACTTCCCCCAAATTTCTATTAAAACTTGTTAGAAACTCGTTTTCCAAAACTCCTTTTTGCATTTTCTTTGAGAAACTTGTGAATATTATTAGAAATTGTTATTCTTGTCCATATGTTTTCAACTAGAAAATTGCATGACGTTAAATGATAAATTCACCTAAATGCAATGTCGCATGAGTCATTTAATTGAACATATCAAGTATAATTATCTAGATTGGTGTTTTTACGTACGAAATAGCATTATTATTTAACTACTCCAACAATCTTGACTAATGTTACATTTTAGAACTTGATAAGCTCGGTGGGACTCTCGATGACACAAACTTTAATGCAAAAATAATTGAGAAATTTGTAGTCAAGGTTCTCAAACATTACCCCTTGGAGCACTTTGGTTTCATTTAAATGTGGTTGATTTTGTCGTCCTCGTACTTTCAATTTTCCCAAAACAACGTTGTAAACATTAACAATCAAGTTTCCCTTGAGAAAGAAATAACAACGACAAAATTATCATTAGATCAAAAAAAGGCTCGAGTCTCTTCATGAACATAAACTGCCGCAGTTTGCACTGGCAAAAAAAAAAAGATGAATCGGAGTCTTAGGATTCCGGTGAAGCTTCTGCACAAGGCTTTAGGACACGTGGTGACAATAGAGCTGAAGAGCGGAGAGCTCTAGAGAGGAAGCATGGTGGAATGTGAAGACAACTAGAATAGTCAACTCGAAAATATCACTTAAACTGCCAAGGTATCTCTATACCGCATACTTCTCTTTTCTAACGGGTTCCTCACATTGTGTACATTGGAAAGTTTTGGTCTTGAATTTGCGTTAAAACGTTTTCTTTTTTCATACTCGAAGTTTAGTAGTGTTGTTGTCTTGATTGCTCGTTTCTGTTTCTCGTTTATTCTAGTAGTTTTTATACCGCTTGGGAATTAGTAATCAATCATGCCACAATAATGTGGATCAGAAGTTTGATCAAGAATAAAGTGGCTCACAAATTTGATCAAGAATGTGAATATTGCAAATTGGAGTGCTCGAGGATGGGTAGTCAAGCATAGGCTAATTTACATATTCTTGTACTTTCATGAATGATGTTACATCTCGCTATCGGGCTCCAAGTCAAGACCACATCATAGTCAGTGGAGATATGAGTCAGATTTGACGGTCAACGAAGACCCCAGTTGGTCAAAGTAAGGAAATCAAAGAAGAAGCCTAAAGCTCTCTACCCCGAGGCTCTTCACATAAAAGACCTCCAATCCAAAGCTCCATTTTAACTGAAGCTCTTGCTGTCTTTTAGAGGATCTGCGGGTAATCTTTAGGAGCGATTGACGTAATGTTTGCAACAATGAATATCAGGGCTGTCGCCTAGGATGTAAGGCGGCTGATCTGTTGTCAATGTATTAAATGCATAGCAGACTGAGTGATGTGAGGCTTCAATTTGGGAGATGATGTCGCGTAGTTCTTATCCAATGGCTACCACTTCGGTCCGAACTCTATAAATAAGCTTGTAATATTTAAAGCTAATGCAACTCTTTATACTTAAAACCCACACTTAAACTTCTCTCTTGCTTATTTCGTACTTTTTTGCTTAAGTTTAGATTATTTTTACTTTGGTTGAGTTGCTTGTGATTGTTCATTACTATGCAATCATCTTTGATCATATTGCCGGTACTTGAACACTTTTATTTCGCGTCGTATAGCATCTCTCACGTTCGTAAACCGCGACCTCTTTCGTCCAGATCTCCAGTCGAAACATGTTGGAATTTGCTACGTAGACACGAATGGGCCCGGCATCTATTATTCACGGCAACCTTTGCAAAAAAAGGAGTTAACAGATTGGTGTCGTTTGTGGAAAATCACACATTCAACCACGAAAAACCGGTGGAAAAAGGTGAATGAAATATATTTTGGGAGTTTCATGCTTTTGAAGAAAAGTGGTTGTTCTTGAAGAAAGAACCACTGAAAATTTCAGGAGAAACTTCTTGTTAAAGTTCAGTTTATTCCTTGGAAAATGAATGTCACCTGCAACGAAAGAACCAAGAAAGTTGCTTTTTTGAGAGAAGAAGTTCTGACAATGAAAAATTAGTGCCTCGGAGGATAAGGAAACACCCTAAGGAAGGGAAACCCTGACATGCTACTCCTGTAGCCCACCATCAATTTCATCAACAGTATCGACGAAGCGGATCCAGAATAGCTGCTAGACTCACCTGGGAGGTGGCCACCAACATGGGGGATATCACCTAATAGAATATTGACATGCACAAACTGCTTAGGAATATGCAAACCATGGAAGATACCCAATCCCCCCATATGCAACTCAAGGAAATACTTTCCTCCACAACCCTCCCATAATTCCGCAAGGAAATTACTATCATGACGAAGAAGTCCAAAGTGAAATGAATGATTATCAATATTACACCAGGGGGGAGGCCCCTCAAGAGAGAGAAATTGAGGTTGATACATCTATCAACTATGCCATGAGTGTTTTTGATGGGTTAAGCCCCGAAAGGCCTAGAAATATGAAAGCTTAACAAGGGGAAGATGTCGAAATGGTAGACGCTTTTGAAGAAGAGGTTGTCTCTGAAGTGATAAAAGTCCCTAAAGAAGGGAGAGTTGCTGAAGAAGAAACTAAGTTAGATGAACTAAATCATCACATCATTGATTGTGAACCTCAAACAGCCCCGGTGGAAGAATTGGAAAGTTTTCCAGTCGATCCTAGGACCCCTCCAAATCCTTGCAAGTTGGAAAAGATCTGCCAATGGAGGCTAAGAAGAAATTGAAACACTTCTTATGCAAAAATTTGGATATCTTTGCCTGGATGCATGAGGACGTGGTTGGTATCGACCCAAAAGTTGGTTGCTATCACTTAAAGATTCATCCTAAAGCTATCCCTCGTCGATGGAAAATGAGGGCCTCAACTCGAAAACGTATGAGGTCTTAAGTGATGAAGTGAAGAAGTTGATTAACAGTCATTTCATCCTAAAATCAACTTATCTGAAGTGGGTATCTAACCAGTCTTTGTCAAAAAGTATAATGGTAAATGGAGAGTATATATAAATAATGTTCAACATGATGATTAAAATCAATAAAATTGTTATTCTTTGAATTTTAATGATTTTGGAAATTGGAAGGGCATTCACATTGATCAAAAGATAATGAGCTTTTTAGTTGAAATTGGTCCAAAAAGAGTTGATGAAAACTTGTTTCCCAGATATAATCAAGGTAGATATTTTGAATCATCATAATACAAGCGATTAATGGCAAATGGTAGACAACTGATAGAAAATGGCTAGTGTATTCAATTTTTTTGGATAAGCTATTTTGTTTTAGCTGAAAGTTATTTAAAACAGAAAAAACGATGAAAAATATTGGTCAATTGGGTAATGATGGATACAATGATTGGCATAATGTGCATTGGCGTCTTACAAATTATGAAGTGGTTAAGAAGCATATAGGTTGAATGACTAGTTCGATAAAATTGGAAAGTAGGCTTCAAATAAAACATACAATTGATGAAAGCATACAATTGTCCATCAAAAAAGAAAGAGAGCATTGGAAAGGAGTATTAACCAGGATAATTGCTATTGTGAAAAGATTTGCTAAAGATACTTTGGCATTTCGAGAAAATTGTGAGCAACTTTATATTGAGAATAATGGACTTTTTTTGCAAATGATATGAATGGTTGCTGAGTTTGATCCAATAATGTAAGAACACATTCGATGTGCTCAAGCACGTGAGATTCAATATACATATATTGGTCCTAAGTTTCAAAATGGGTTGATACAAACGTTGGCAAGTGAGGTGACAAGTGCAATTCTCACAAAAGTGAAACATGCAAAATATTTTTTCGTCATACTTGATTGTACTCCAGATGTGACTAATGAGGAGCAAATGTCTTTAGTAATACGATGTGTGGACGATTCGATAGAATCGCCTAGGATTGAATTTTTTAAGGTAGTGATACATCAAGACTTGGACTTTTCGATGAGCTTAAAATTGTGTTATAGAATTTTGAGCTTGATATTGATAATATCAGAGGTCAATGGTATGACAATGGAGCTAATATGAGCGAGAGACGTAGATGTGTACAAAGAAGGTTACTTGAAATAAATCCTAGAGCTTTCTATACTCCATGTGGTTGTTATAGCTTTATTATAGCATTATGTGATATGGGAAATTGTTGTTCGAAAGCTATGTCCTTCTTTGAAGTGATACAACAAATTTACGCACTTTTCTCTTCTTCTCCAAACAATGGAAAATTTTTAAAGATAAAGTTAAATGTCTGATACTTAAGCCATTGTCACAAACATGCTGGGAAAGCCATGTAGAAAGTTTCGAGCCTATAAAAGAACAATCTGTACAAATAAGAAGAGACGTTTTACTTGACTTGGCAAACATGGTTGAAGATCTTAAAACAAAGAGTGAAGATGGGTCTTTAACAACATATGAACTTGTGATTTTTGAGTTTTTGGCATGGTAATTTAATATAAGTTGTTGCATGCAATTAATACTGGGAGTAAATTTTTTCAAGCCGAAAACATGGATATTAATGAAGTCATCAAGCTTTTACAAGCACTTATTTTGTTTCTTGAGGATTATAGAAAATCTGAGTTTTCTAGTGCCATGGATGAAGCTAAACAAATGGTAAGTTGAATGGGAATTGAAGTTGTATTCCAAGAGACACGCAGCATTCGAAGGAAGAAACAATTCGATAAAAGTGGCAGTAGATAGGTAACGCACTCACCTGAAGAATCTTTTAAAATTGAGTATTTTCTCTTTATAATTGATCAAGCTCGATTTTCACTTCAAACTCATTTTAAACAATTTACACATTATAAAGAGATATTTGAATTTTTATTTAATTTGAATAGACTAAATAGTATGAAAATTGACAGTTTGTTGAAATCTTGTAAGAATTTTTAGCATTATTTGAAACATTATAAACATCCAGGCATTAATGGTGATGACTTGTGTTCAGAGTTGATCGTCTTGAAGTGTTATTTAACTAGAGAAACAAAAAGAGCAATTGATGTGCTACATTACTTTAAAAAATGAATAGTTGTTTCCAAATGCTTGCATTGCTTATAAGATTTTGTTCATCATACCGGTTACAGTTGCATTAGCAAAAAGAAGTTTCTCCAAATTGAAATTGATCAAAACTTATTTTCGATCAACTATGTTACAGCAAAGATTGAATGGTTTAGCTATGTTATCCATTGGAAAAAGAAATGGTTGAACAATTTGACTATACAAAATTGATTGACATTTTTGCCTCGAAAATCGCAAAACGAATTGTATTTAAATGGTCGTTTAGAAAATTTTCATATTGTTATTTGATTATAATATACATATTTTAAATATTTCATTTTGCAATTGTTTGGTAGCCATTTTTCAATAAAAAAGAAGAAAAAAAGATCGTTGAAGAAGTCAAAAAAGACGGCTGTGAGAGGGAAAGTCAAAAAAATTGGCTAAATTTGACTTCTAATGAGCAAAAAATGCATTCTTTGGTCTGAAAAATGGCTACCAAATATAAGCTTTATTTGTCGTTTTATATTTTATTTTAAGTTAACAAACTTTTTTTAGTAAAAAGAAGAAAAAAAATGACCGTTGAAAAAGTAAAAAAAGAAGACCGTGAGAGGGAAAGTCAAAAAAGTTGGTTGAATTTGATTTCTAACGAGCAAAAAATGCATTCTTTGGCTTGAAAAATGGCTACCAAACAGAAGCTTTATTTGTCGTTTTATTTTTTTATTTTAAGTTAACAAACTTAGTTCCGCAAATCTCTTATGAATGAAAAAATTAATTGCTTGCTATGATTTAGAAGTCCAAAATCTGAAATTCGCCTCAAGTCCCACAAAACATAGGTCCGGCTCAGGCCCGGAGGGCTAGGCATTGCAAGACCAAGGCAAGGGACTGAAGACATGGGACAGAAGTTGGGATGTTTGAGAACATTAACAGGTGTATTTTGGAGAGCAAGCTAGAATTTTTGGCATGTAGAAATGGGAAGAGAAAGGAAATGGTGGATGGAAAGTTGGAGGCGAAAATGCTTTCCAGTGTTTTTTAACAGGTAAAAAAATGGTTTTTTTCTCTTTAATTTTCGGTACTAAACTAGAAGAAGATGTCACTTGTATTAGGTTTTATTTTACAAAAAGGATAGAAAACCATTGCCTCTATTTTCCATTTTTTTTTTTTAATACCTCCTAGCTCCCTACCAAATGAAGGGTCCTTGTGAAAAAAAGAAAGACGCCAATTCAGTTACCTTCAAAAGTTTCAAAAGGATGAGAGGATGCTGATACTTGAACTTGAGTGAAAGATATTGAACTTAAGTTTTATCTTCACTTTGAACCAAAAAACTTTGGAAACTCAACCAGCCATGCTTAGAGTTGAGTCTTGACTTCTCTGTTCCGATGATGAAATCGATGAAGATAAAATGGAATATACTAAATCATTTCTGCATCTCAAAATTTTTGAATTAATCAATATATAGTTATAAGCTTAACGTTGAGATGAACATCACTATGGATCTTCATGTCCTTGTCGTATTCTTGTTGGTGTTTTATTGTTTTATAACATTTGAATTTTACCCACTAAATTTACATATTGTTTTATTGTTCTATTTATAAACTATTATTTGTGCCCTTCTTAAAGTCCATCACTGTGGAAACCTTTGTCTATTCTGAGCCCTCATCGATGTCATTGCAAGAGGAATTTATATGATAAAAACCAAGATAATGAAAGAAAACTAAAATAAATGATATTCTTTTAAGAATCCTCAGAGGATGTATTGTTTGGTTAGTTAGTAATTCGTAACTCAAAATAGTCCTCTAATTTAAAGGAAAAAAAGTCACTCAATTTTTAATTCACGCCATGATTAGCATGGAACAATAATTGATTTTAAACATGGAAATCTAATAATTTTTCATAGCAATGATGTATCTAAGATGAAGGTGTTGGGAGGAGATCACAAGTTAGCTCACAAGATCAATAATATATATGTGCAGAGAACAGAAAACAAAACGAACAAAAGAAAGAAACAAACACAAAGTAAACTGAAATTAAACGTATCTTTTATTTAGTAAAGCCCTCAAGCCAAATCACAATATGCAGTGCTTCAACCTCAAGAATAAACCACCGTTTATGCTCGAATCAAGTCCCAAAGTAGAAATACAAAAGTAGACACTTAGACTAGACCAATATTTCACAAATACAAGATCATTCTTCAAATGTAGCACACGGTTCACACAAGAACCAACACTCAAACAATGAAATCACACAAAATTATAGTAATGAGTGAAGATCGGAAATCA
Source organism: Fraxinus quadrangulata (assembly GCA_903798255.1). Classification (NCBI taxonomy): domain Eukaryota; kingdom Viridiplantae; phylum Streptophyta; class Magnoliopsida; order Lamiales; family Oleaceae; genus Fraxinus; species Fraxinus quadrangulata. The sequence goes on along the minus strand of CAIGRB010155833.1, from coordinate 19,155 downwards.
AATGAGTATATTTGATTTCTACAGAAGAAGGCGAAGTCTCGAAGAAACGGCGCAGAGAACACAAGAGAAAATGGAAGGGTCTCGAAGCCACAAGTGAGTCTCTCAAACCCTAGAACCCCCTTTAAAAAAGTTACTCAACAGTTACCGATCCAACGGTATTGGAAGCGATACGTGGTGACATCCTGGGCGTCCAAAATAAGGTAAGTGAAACACAACTTTAACCATTTCTCAAACACGTTTTTGCACCAAGTAAACATAATAGATTTTAGGCTGGGCTTCAATTCCAGTCGGGCCATCTTAATTAGGCCCAATGGTCTTTTGCATCATTGTGCCATTTTTTTTATTTCATACTCCACCTTGGTACAATGATTCGTTTTTATCAGTGGTTATTCATGACACAAATATCATCAACACAGATTTGCAGCATCCACAGATCAGCAAGGTGCAACATTCAGCAAGGTCAAGCAGTCCAAAAATTTGTTTAAAGGTAGAACTTTAGTACCTACATCGGCAGAGTTGTAATTAGTAGATATCTTTTCAAGTTTCACAACACCTTGTGAAATAATATCTCTAACAAAATGAAATCTAAACATCAACATGCTTAAATCTATTGTGCAAAACAGGATTTCTACTTAAATGAATTGCAGATTGGCTATCAAAATAAAGAACAACTTCTTTAACAAAATCAAATTCATTAAGTAACCTTTTTAACCAAATTTCTTCTTTTATAGCATCAGTGGCTGCAATGTATTCAACCTCAATTGAAGACAAAGCCACAATCTTTTGAAACTAGGATTTCCAGCTTATGCAAGAATTACACAAGGTATACATGTAGGATGAAGTAGATTTTCTGTTATCCATATCACCTGCATAATCAGAGTCAGTAAACCCTTTTAAAATAACACATTCAGCTTGTTTTCTAAATTGAATCCCCAAGTTTGAGGTCCCCTTAATGTACCGAATAAGTCATTTCATGGCTTCCCAATGTGTTTCACCTGAATTTGATATATATCTACTCAAAACACTTATAGAATATGTCAAATCTGGTCTAGAACACATCATGAGATACATTACAGACCCAACTGCATTAAAATAGGGTACTTGTGCCCTTCTTTCAAACTCTTCTTTAGTTTTAGGATATAAATCATTTGATAGTTTAAAATGATTAGCCAATGGGACACTAACACTTTTGAATTCAGCTAGAAAACTTACTAAGCAATTTCAA
>CAIGRB010155810.1:15431-32118 GCA_903798255.1 Fraxinus quadrangulata | reverse complement strand
AGGTTCCTCAACTAATTGAGAGTCAAGGAGATGGGGAACTATTATGAAAAATTAAATATAGCAATGGAGATAAACAAAGGAGAAGAAAATGATGAATATAAATCCGGTAAAGGTTTGAACATAAGGTTATATCGTTGTTCTCAAACGATATTTGCCTTCTCTACAATGATTTTAAGCATTTAATGACAAATAGTTTGTAGAATTAAACAAGTTTTATGAAAATCACCAAAAACAAAGTGAATCTTCAAATGAACAAGTAAAACAAATGATGATGTAAATGGACAAAAATTTCTCTAAAAAAATTGGATGAATAATCAATGTAAAATTTGATGTGCTTACGTTTCAACCATTCCATATGAAGTGGTTCCAAGTTCAAATCAAGAGGTGTAATGCTTCATTAATCAACCACCAGAAAATTCGAAAAAACTCAGCCAACGATCACATTTTATAACTATGCGACCGTATAATCCCATAATCAAATATCAACACTCATGCATAAGGATTAAATATCTTTCTATTTGAATTAAACCATAGTGTAAATCTCATAAAGTATTATCGAAATTCCAAGTAGTTAGAAAGTTTTGAATCAGTTATTCCTTGTGACAATACCGATGAAATCGCACACACGAGTGTTAAATTTTCACAAGTTCCTCTAACTTGCTTAGTGCAAATATGGCCTTACACTTATCATTTTTCTTTGAACTTTTAAAGATAGACAACTCCATTTCTCTAATGAAGCGACACCACCTCGAAGTTCACATAGATAAAGTTCTTCCAGTATCTTTGTTACTTTTAGAGATACTTGTATCCCTTACTGAACTTCATTAATAATTTTAATTATAACTCATTCATCCAATAGTAACCAAAGCAAAAAGCTGTCAACAAGAGCAGTACCGGGGGAAGGAAGCATGTGGAATCGTTACACCATTCATGCAGGTTGCTACTTATGCGATAGGGTTTAATAAATTTAATAGTGTTGAAATACATCCACTTGTCGAATGATTTGTTATTACTGTTTGAATCTAAATATACTTGTTTAGTATATTTTTGGTAGGGTTGCTATCATTGGTGGATTTAATTAAGGAGTTTCAACACCATCCTACTTGATGTTAATCTTATTAATTCTCACGTGAGAGGTTTAGTAAACGGATCAGCTTTATTAATTTCATTACATACTCGTATCAATCAACATGTGTAAGAGAAATTATTCCACGCTTTATTAATTTCATTACATACTTGTGTCTTAAGCTCGAGCAAGAGTAGTTTGACTATCACACAAGATGGGTATTTAAGAAATATCCTTTACATCTAGAGGTATTTTATATAACAAATCTCTTAGCCCCTCAACTTCTTTTTCAATTTCGGCCAATGCTACAAATTTCGACTACATTGTTGAGTGAGTAATGCAAGTTTGTTTCTTTGACTTCCAAGAAACTGCACCTCCTCCAAGAGTGAATACCCAACTTGAAGTGGACTTATTTTCTCGGCACTCGATATCNTTCGGCCAATGCTACAAATTTCGACTACATTGTTGAGTGAGTAATGCAAGTTTGTTTCTTAGACTTCCAAGAAACTGCACATCCTCTAAGAGTAAATACCCACCTGAAGTGGACTTATTTTCTCTTGCCCTTGATATCCAACTAGCGTCAGTATATCCTTCCAAGATTTTAGGGAACTTTGTATATTGTAGTCTAATGTTTTTTTGGTTTTCTTTAAATAACCAAGACCCAACCGATGGCCTTCCAATGTTCGGAACTTGGATTGCTAGTAAATTTGCTTAGTTTACTTATGGCAAATACTACATCAGGTCTTGTACAATGTGCCGTATACATAAGACTTCCAATTGCACTTGCATATTCTATTTGAGCTATTGCTCTACCATCGTTCTTTATCAATTTGATACTTGGATTTAACGGGTATTAGCCTCTTTAATATTCAAGCATTTGAACTTATTTATCACATTTTAGATATAATGTGATTGGCTCAATGTAAAACCCCCACTATCATTTTTAACTTTGATACCAAAAATAGTATCTACTTGTCCAAGATCCTTCATTTTGAACATGAAGGATAGAAACCTCTTCGTTTCTTTGATACCGTCTATATTGTTGCTAATGATAAACATATCATCAATATATATACATATTAATCTGATTATATTATCACTTACTTTAGTATATAGACATTTGTCTATCGAATTGTGATTAAAACCATTTGACATTACTTTAAAGTCAAATTTCTCGTGTCATTTTTTAGGGGCTTGTTTTAATCTATATAAGGATTTGATTAGTTTGTACACATTATTTTCATTTCTCGATAGAACAAACCATTCTGGTTGTTCCATATAGACCTCTTCTTCGAGATCTCCATTTAAGAATACCGTCTTTATATTCATTTGATGAACATGTAAATCATACATAGATGCTACTGCAAATAAGATCCTTATCGAGGTTATCCTAGCTACAGGTGCATATGTGTCAAAGTAATCTATTCCTTCCTTTTGACAATACCATTTAGCTACTAATTTAGCTTTATAGGTATTGTGTGTTCTATCAGAATTATATTTCTTTCTAAACACCTATTTACAACCAATGGATTTAGAATCTATTGGTAAATCAACTATTTCCCAAGTGTTATTTAAAATAATAGAATCTATTTCATTATTTATCGCCTCTTTTCAAAATATGCAATCTCTGGAGGACATTCCTTCCTTCTAGGTTTTAGGATCAATTTCGACTGAAAGAACAAAAGAAATTTTTCTTACACATCATTCCTATCTCCTTCCACTAAGCAAAATAAATAAGTTGGGAATCCAATTCATCCTATCCTAGACCCTTTTCTTTTGTAACTCTCTTACTTCTTCGAGGCTCACTTTCAACTTCTTTTGTAGATGTCTCTTCTTGTGATTCTTTAGAATTCAGAATTTCTAAATAAGTTTCATTTTGAGAATTTCTTGTTGTCAATACATTCTCAAAAAACTCCAGATACCTTAATTCTATTATAACATTTGATTCTAAGTTTAGTAATCTACAGGCCTTGCTTTTTAAAGAATAATCCAAAAAGTCACATTTAATACCTCTAGGACCTAATTTTGTTCTCTTAAGATCCGTATTCTTGTAATAAGTAAGACACTCCCGCACTTTGAAATAATTAATAGTTGATTTCCTACCTTTCCATATTTCATATGGAGAAACCTTATTCTTTTTAAAGGAATCATATTTACTATATGACAAGCACTAAGTAAAGCTTTACCCCTCAAGTTATATGGTAATCTAGAATTCAATAACATAGTATTTATCATTTCTAAGAATGTCCTATTATTTCTTTCTGCTAGACCATTTTGTTCTGGTGTTCGTGGTGTGGATCATAGACGTATTATTCCATTTTGTTCATATAACATATTGAATTCATTAGAAAAATATTCTTCACCTCTATCACTTCTTAGAGTTTTTAGTTTCCTTCCTAATTAATTTTCAACTTCAATTTTATATGTTTTAAAGGTACTAAAAGTTTCATCTTTATGCTTTAACAAATATACCTAAGTATACCAAGAGCAATTATCAACAAAAGTAATAAAATATCTATTACCACCTATTGTTAGCATACCATTCAATTCACATATATCGGAATGAACAAGTTCAAGTAAGTTTGTTGATCTTACTATACTATGAAATTGATTTTAATCATCTTTGATTTAACACGTGTTCACATTTTTCTAAGTTATCAATTTCTCATTGTATCAATCCACATTTAATCATTCTTTTCACATTTTTCTAAGTTATCAATTTCACATTGTATCAATCCACATTTTATCATTCTTTTCATAGTAATAACTCATATATGTGCTAATCTACCATGCCATAAATTAAATGAATCAATAACATAGGCAAATTATTTATTTTTATTAGAATTATTTTCAAGAGTGCAAATCTTGACCATTCCTTCAGTGGAATAGCCCTTTCCAATAAAATACCCATTATGGGTTAGTAAAAGTTTTCCAAATTCAAATACAGATTTAATTCCCGATTTTCCAATAAAACTTCACTTGCTAGGGTTCCATTAATTTTTCCTACATGAAGGACATTTGTCTAAGTGATCTTCTTTCCCGAGGTGAAAATGAGTTTCACATTGCAATTGCCAATCATTTTAGATCTTCCTTCATTTCTCATTTGGATCTCTTAACCATCTTCAATGTCATGATTAGTTTTGAAAAGAGACTTATCATAACAAACATGGATAGTAGCACGAAGATCATACCACCAGCCCGAAACTTTGTCTTGGATTGCATTGATTTCGCTCATCGTAGCGATAATCTCATCAATTAATTTTCCTTGTCCTTCCCTTCTTTGTTGTTTCCTATGCCTGCAATCTCTTGCACAATGTCCCAATTTTCTACAAACATAGCAAGGTCCCTTGGATTTTTTTTTTAACTTCCTTTGATCATTTTTAGGACCAAGAGGTTTCCCTTTTTTCTTATACTTGTTGGAGTTATCCACATTGTCCACGACATTGGCTTTTGAAGAGCCATAATAAGAACTTTCAGTCTTATCTCTTGCCCTTGACACTTCCTCTATGTGAAGATGTTTTTGAATATCTACTAAGGAAAAGTTTTCAAAATTGTGAAGAATTTTCTTCCTATATCCTTTCCAAGAACTTGAGAGTTTAGTAATGATTGCTTCCACTTAAGGTTTCAAGAAGTTCGATCTTCACCACTTTCAATTTGTTGACAATTATTTGCAATTCATGCACTTGAGGTAATAAAGGAATATTATCCAGAAACTTGAAATCAAAATATTTATAAATTAAAAAATTCTTCGTGCTTTCCTCCTCAGCCTTATATTTAGTTTCATGTGCATACCAGAACTCTTTTGCTAAAGTGGTGCAGGTGTAGAGATCGTATAATCGATCTGATAGTGCATTTAGAATGTGACCGTGACATATTAATTCATCATCTTCCCGTTTCATTCTTTTTGAACGAACCTCATTAGTGTCTTCATCTGTTGCATCGAAAATTGGCTCTAATTTTGGATCAAGCATGTAGACGATCTTTAATGCCATAAGGAGGAATTTAAGTTTGTCCTACCATCTTGTGAAGTTGGCATCGTCAAATCTGTCCAAACTAACTAAGTCTTGATTCATCATTTTAATTGCAGCAAATGCAGATTCCATCTTCATCATTGTAGAATGACAAATATCATTTGAGAATATTATAAAAAAATAAATACAGCAATGGAGAAAAATAAAGGAGAAGAAAATGATGAATATAAATTCGGTAAATGCTTGAACACGAAGATTATATTGTTCTACAATGTTTTTAAGGATTTAATGACAAATAGTTTGTAGGATTAAACAAGCCTTGTGAAGATCAGAAAAAGCAAAGTGAATCTTCAAATGAACAAGTAAAAAAAATGATTATGTAAATGGAAAAAATTTTCTCTCAAAAAATTGGATGAATAATCAATGTAAAATTTGATGTGCACAACAAATACTTATAGGTTTCAACCATTCCACACGAAGTGGTTCCAAGTTCAAATCAAGAAGTGCAATGCTTCATCAATCAACCACCGAAAAATTTGAAAAAACCTAGCCAACGGTCACATCTCATAACTATGCGACCTCTTAGGCTATAACTTTGCGGTCGCATAGTTATAACCTTGGCTACTTCTGAATTTCCTGATCACGCCTATGTGACCACATAAAAGACCCGTACTGTCGCATATGCCATTTTCATGGAGTCATTTTCCTTTTTCATTCATCCATGATCCATCCATCCATGAATTTTGAACAAGAAGATTCTAACAGGAACATGGTCCCACTCCATCCCTATCATGATTTGTGAATATATGCTAATTATTATATTATATATATATAATAAAATATATAAATACAAAAAATTATGCTAATGGACTAAAAATTAAAAGATCACAAATCCAATTCATGGTCTATTCACATGTAAACCTCATAATTTATTTAATCATAAGTAATTTTATAGACTTATTTTTCAACATTAACATAAAGAATCAGAAGTAGGATCTTTCAAATACTTTTATAGTTTAAGTCTTGGGACTTTAGTAGAAATTTCATTTTTTCCACATCGAGAAACTATTACTCATATCAGAGTAGAAATGTCTATAAATAACGTAGTTATGTCTAATTTTTTCTATTGTCTCAATTATTTAATTATTTCTTTTTTAACTTAAGTATAATACTTATATAAAGAGGGTAATTGGTGCAATACCCCCTAACATTTGCATGTTTTGTTGAATACCATCTAACCTTTCATTTTGGCCCAAAACCCCACAAATCACCCCAAAAATTGTGAAAGACCCTCATGTCTTCTATATCTATCAAAAACAATTCAGAGGGTAATTTGAATAAAAATCCAAAGGGCAATTTCGTCTCTTTATTTCCACATTTTAACTTGAGACCATTTTAGACCAATTCATGGAGGAGGAACCCACTTATGCTCTTCACCTGTAAATGAAAATGGATGTTCTTCACAATATATGAATTTGCACTTTCCTGGGCAGATAGGTAACAGCCACATGTATCAAATTTTGAGAACTTCTCTATTTTTAATTTCTTGAAATATTATAAAAATCAAGCACAAATTGATATTAGTTCCTTATGTCCTTAAAATGATCACAGCTCTCTTAGTCAAACCCCTCTCATGAACCTAGAAGAAGTCTTTGCAATGTATCTTGTGTAGATGTGAAATAAAAATTGAGATGAAGCACGATTTTTCATTTATTTTGTGATTTTTTGTAATGGGTATAGTGAATGGTGTGGTCTACCATTTTCGATTTTTCATGTAGTATTGTATCATGATGTGTTTTAGTGTAATATAAGTTGGAGTTTTCTGATTTTGTTGTTGGTTTGAAATTGAGATCTATATCTTTATTGAGAAAGAAGAACACATTAATTGTTGAAATGTTTGAATACAGCTGTTAGAATTTGGGTGTGACCCGAATTCCTTGTTGAAGTAATTGAAGAATTCTAATTGAAGTGCAAGTCAAGGAGAATTCAGTTTGGAATGCTATTGGAGTCCTATATCAAGTTGAAGTTCAATTTTTAAAGCCCATTGGGAGTTGAAAATTAGTATTAGAGTTGAAAAAGAGTCTGGGATGGAAAAAACAATTTGAAAAAAATATTTCCCGGACAGAACACCTTGTGTTGCAGCGCCCACCTAACTTGTTTATGATTTTTCGCGTTTTTCTCTCCTTTTCGTTTTGGATTCGATTTTTTGGTATCCCATTTCATCAACAACTCTACTAAGAGGGTTTGAACGTCTCCTACATGTTTCCTATAAATATTAGGCTCTTCTATACCATTTATATGTGTAAGAAAATAGATTACTAGAACTGTAGGATCAATTGTAATTTTCTCACTTTTCTATTATTCTTGAGTCAATAAAATCTCTTAATTATTCTGTTATATTTATTGTCTTTATTATTCTTTTGCTTGATCAAATACTTCATTATTGTGCCATATAACTTCAACATCTCAATCTGATGTTAGTTTCACAATAAGTGGTATCAGAGAAATTCTGGCATCTTGTTTGCTTCATAATAATTTGTATCATAGCTATTCTGGTCTCTTATTTGTTTTGTAACAAGTGGTATCAGAGCTCAGGTTCAACAGTTTCGCAAAAGCGCAGGGTTTGATTTGTTCGAAGTTTTTGTTTGTGATGGCTTCTATGAAGTATAACATTCTGCTTTTGGATCGAAACACTAGATTTTCGCTATGATAGGTTAAGATGTGTGCAGTACTCTCACAACTAGATTTGGATGATGTGTTGTTGGGAATTGACAAGATGTCTACAACTTTGACCGCGGAAGAGAAATTACGGAAGGATAAGAATGCAATTTCTCACATTTATCTTCTTCTATCAAATACCATTCTTCAGGATGTTTTGAAGGAGAATTTAGCAGCTGCTTTATGGTTGAAGTTGGAGAATTGTGCATGACTAAAAGTCTAACAAGCAAGTTGAACATCAAACAACGTTTATACTCTCATCGAATTGCATAAGGAGGATCATTAGAAGATCAGCTGATTGTATTTAAAGAGATCGTTGCTGATATGGAAACTTTGGAAGTAGAGTATGATGAAGAAGATTTGGCCTTGATCCTATTGTGTTTGTTGTCGACTTTGTTTTCTTCATTTAGAGATATGATCTTGTATAGTCGTGATATTTTCACCATAGAGGAGGTGTATGATGCTTTGTATTCAAAAGAGAAAATGAAGCAACTGGTTTCTGAGGCCACAGATGGAGACGACCTAGCTGCTCTTGGTGGTTCTGGAAGGGACATATCGAAGTCTAAGTTCAGTAATCAGATTTGTAACTACTGTAAGAAGAAGGAGCACATGAAGATGGATTGCTACAAATTATAGAATAAAGAAAGGATGGCTACAATTAGATAATCAGATACTTCAGGCGAAGCAGACCTCGTGGAGAACGTTGTAAGTGATGGAGATCTCTTGACTATTTCTGACACTGAGTCTAAACCAAAAAATGATTGGATTCTTGATTCAGTATATGTGTTTCATATGTGTCCTAATAAAACTTTGTTTGCTACATATGAAACTGTTTTCAAAGGTGTCGTAGTTATAGGAAACTACGCACCTTGTCAGGTTACTGGAATTGGTACTGTCAGATTGAAGTTATTGGATGAGACAATTAGACACTTGGCCATGTTCGACATGTTTCAGATTTGAAGAAGAATCTCATTTTGTTGTCTATCTTTGATTCAAAGGGTTATGAGTTCTTTCGTGGAGGTGGAGCTTTGAATGTTTGTAAGGGTGCCCAAGTTGTATTGGAGTGACAAAAAATGTCTCAATTATACATCTTACAGGGACGTATAGAATTTGGAAGAGTCAATCAGCGTAGGTTCAGTATCGTGGTGGACATTCAATTTGGTCCAATACCTTTAGAAGCTCGTAATGGGTCGAATATTGTTCAGTGGAGTTCAGGAGATATGGATAATGTCGCTTTGACACTATCACCTACGGTGCCATTGTATTTAATTGCATTGGAAGGACCCAATGGTAAAACGTATGTGGTTGCTAATTTTGTTGAGCATGCTTTAAGCGTAGTAGAAGGTGTACAATCTAGCAAGAGGCCTTCTTTAAAAGCATTTGTGTTTTATTTTCCTTTGGGGTATGTTACACCCAGTTTGGTAGATTGTAAAATCATTATGATTTTTGGGAATTTGAAATAATTCTATAAGAGAAGTGCTTGGATTCATTGGAAGAGGTGGAGTATTGTGTTTTGTTGGAGAAATTAATTTTTTGGTTATTGTTGAAGAAATCAGTTCATTCCTTGGTGGAATTCGTGTCAATGTGGAGATTCTTAGAATTTGGATGTGACCCGTGTCAATGTTGAAGTAATTGAAGATTTCTAATTGAAGTGCACGTCAAGGATAACTCAGTTTGGAATGCTATTGGAGTCCTATGTCGAGTTGAAGTTCTATTTTGGAAACTCATTGGGAGTTGAAAATTAGTATTAGACTTGAAAAAGAGTTTGAAATGGAGAAAAAAATTAGAAAATTATATTTCTCGGAAAATTAGGATCCATTGTAATTTTCTTTATTCTCCATTATTCTTGAGTCAATAAAATCTTTTAATTCTTCAGTCATATTTATTATCTTTATTATTCTTTTGTTTGATCAAATACTTAATTATTGTACCATATAACTCCAATATCTCAATCCGGTGGTTAGTTTTATAACAAGTGGTATTGGATAAATTCTGGTATCTTGTTTGTTTCACAATAATTGGTATCAGAGATATTCTGGTATCTTATTTGTTTTGCAACAACAGTCTTGAATTTGATAAACTTTGTGTAATACAACCGTGGATTCAGATAGAAATGGAAGAAGAAAGCAAACCAACAGAAGTAGAAACAAACCAGAAGCAACAGAAAGACCATAAATCACACATGAAAGTACATACTGCTTCAAAAATTAATTTATTTTACAAATCAATATCAAATAATGACTTATTTGTGTAAAAATCGAACAAAAAATGTGAATATTCAACTTGCATGTTAAAGTTTTAGTATAATGATGTGCAAAGACTTTCACTTTGTACAAAAGCGTGAAAATTGTGTGTATTATTGTTAATTTCATCTATTGGTTCTTCTCCCGCTTCTTCTTTAAAACAAGCAAGATCTTATGTAAATGTGTAGAGTTGAAGACACGAAAATGCCCTTTGAATTTTTATTCATTTTGGCCCTCTAAACTTTTTTTTAATGGATAAATTAACAAGTATAGATACATGATGTTAGAGGGATTTTGTACCGAAGTGAAAGATTGGGAGCTATTTGAAGAACTGGCTAAATAATCTTGTAAGGGCTATAAGGTAACGATGGTTTGCGAATCAAACCCACCTTATTCTTATTCCTGAAAAAATCGGTAAATTTTTAATAAACTTTAACCGTCGAGAATAAACATACTCCACCATATGAGAATAATCACTTAGAGTTAATAATAAACTTTAAGAATTTCATTGGTTGAAGTCGAAACAAACCTACAGAAAAATTATAATACGAGCTTGGGATGGAAAAATCCCGAATAAGGTAAGGATGGTTTGTGAATCAATCCCACCTTGTTCTTATTCCTGAAAAAATTAGTAAATTTTTAACAAACTTTAACAGTCAAGAATAAACAGAATAAACATACTCAACCATATGAGAATAATCACTTAGAGTTAATAATAAACTTTAAGAATTTCATTGGTTGAAGTCGAAACAAACCTATAGAAAAATTATAATATGAGCTTGTTTAACTTTTCCTTAAGATTGTTATCCCTCGACATCAATTCCACAACACACCATACATCAATGTCAAGTTTATGTTCATGTGCAAACATGTGAATCCGCTACTAATAGCACATCCTCTATCATGACAACTAGCGTATAACATTGTCTTTCATAAAGAGAGACATGTTTTCGACTTTGAGCAGTTAATTGAGTGTACTCCATCCATTCGACAATATTTTCTCACATGACCTGTTTGTCCACAATTTCAAAAAAATACTTTATTCTTCATGAAGTTATTCTTCTTCTACTTTTGAGCAACATACAATGAGTTTTTATATTGATGCTATATGGTATAAATAGTGGACTATTGGTATGCTAGCTTGACTACCACTATGTTATCCCGACTATCCCTATGATAGACCGACTTCTACTATCCTAGCCTCGATTACTGCTATGCTAGCTTGACTATCACTATGTAAGACCGACTACTACTATGCTAGGCCGACTACAATAATGTTAACCCGCCGCCACTATGGTAGACCAACACCAATATGCTAGCCAGACTGCCACTATTGTACACTGATTATCATGATGATCAATCGACTACCATGACTCCCAACTACCTGAACATCATTTCAGTTGATTGTTAATCGCCTAACGATTTCACTGATCCCATCAACCGCCTAGTGCAATTTGACCACTCAGTATGTGAGTGAGAACCGCCTAGTGAGTAAACTTGTTACACCAAATACGTGGACAATAATCACTTAGCCATTACATGGCACTAAATAACTATAAATACTCCAAAGGTGTGTTAAGTATGGGGTTTTTTTTTTCACAATAATTTTTTGGCCTTCTCTCATTTTCTTTAAGTCATTTTCATAAAACCCAATTACTAATTCTCATGTTAGATATACAATAGGGGAGATAGCCCCATTTTCTTCTTGCATGTATTTTATTTCATCGGAGAACTAGAAGCTGATTTGCTCCACCGGGAAGTCCAAAGGTCGTTTCTTTATTATTATATAAACACACCGTCTGTGGGAATTTTCTAAATATAAAAGCTATGTCAAAATGATGAACCATGAGCAGTACGTGCTTAGTCGAAAATGGGTTGTCCTATGTGTACTTTATGGTACACATAGAGGTGTCCATAAGGGACACTTGTGTCCCTCTTATTGGAGGGGCTTCGGGCCCACCTGGCTCCCCCCTAATAGGGGGACACAAATGTCAATTATGAACACCTCTATGTGTACCATAAGGTACACATAACATTTTTCGTCGAAAATATGGCAGAGTCTGAGTCTATTATCCGGGGTCAAGACCCACCATCGTAACCCCAATATGTGACACCGATTTAATTTAGCATTCTAGAGATTCACCTAGCAGCCAGACGACTCTTTCTCAAAATCAGGCCCAAAGAGCAGTCGGCCCATCCCTTAATCCACCAAAAGTTTCACTACCGATACACGTAGACAACCATCCCTAGTGTAACAAATGGTTGTTCTTCTGGATATTCAACCAATGGTAGAAAGCCAGAGGGCACATGAAGTCATGGATCTGCAAGTTCCACGTCATATGGTAGACTTTAAATGCAAGATGGAGTGAAGATAGCCCAAAAGAGAGATGATGCATTACCGAAGAGAAATGATAGACATAGGCAAATGGTTTTGGAAGAAGATCCCTTTGCATTAGAGATCATGATGGTCCCTTGCCAAAATGCTTCAAACAGTTGATGATAGAGGAATATGACGGAGTCACAGATCCTCTTGACCACCTGCGGACCTTCGTGGATTTGATGATGCTATATGCAGCCCTAGATATAATGATGTGTCAATCTTTTCTACCCGTGTTAAGGAAGGAGGCCAAAGACTGGAATACAACCTTGGCACCCCGATCTATCAGAACTTTTGATGAGCTCTATAGGAGCTTTGTAGCATTTCTTGAGTAGCAAGAGAAAGATGAAGATAGGCATTGGGTTGATGAATAGGCCCTTACAAGATTATTTATAGAAGAAGACGAGCACTGGCCAAATAATCTTGTAAGGGTACTAAACTTCTATAAATTCTTCAAAAGTGTGCCATGTTCAGTCGGGCTACACTTGGCATAAAAGGACCTTCAAATATCTGTCGTGGTAACTGCCTTGATGAATGGGATGCAAAATTGGGCTTTTAAGATGTCGATGTATGACTTGTTGAAGAAATAGGACAAATACGTAGATGCAGAAAAAGCAAAGAAGGTTACGAAAAATCTTCGAGAAAGAAGAGGGCCCGAGACTTACAAATGAAAGTCACATGATGATTGAAAAGCAACCAATAGAAACAAGCTAAAACATGAACACACAAGTAAAGGGAATACATAAAATCGGTCAACCAGGCAAAGATGGGAAGAGTTCAAGAACTTTACTCCTTTGAACACTTCACATACTATGGTATTAATGGTGATTCGAGAAATGAAAGAGCTCAATTGGCCAAAGCCTATGGTCATGTCTGCTAGCAAGAGGGACAAAAGCAAGTATTGTCATTTCCATAGAGATCATGGTCATGAAATAGAAAATTGCATCAATCTGAAAGAGGAAATCAAGCGTCATCTAAGATAGAGATTCATAGCTAAGTACTTGAAAAATAATCAAGGTAAGAAGAAAGTTGATGACCATTCTCCACCTAGGGCTAGCAGCTGGTACATGTTCAAATTCCTCTAGAAAAATTATGATTGCTCTATTGCGTTTGTTCAATTAATAAAAAAAGACAAGATTCAATCAAAACATAACTTTTGTGAGGAATACTTAATTAGTATAGCAAGCCCTTATGATGATGCCCTTGTGGTAGTCGACAACATAGCAATCATAATTTTAATGCCAAGAGGGTGCTTGTCGATGATGGTAGTGTAGCAAATGTTCTTACTTGAGAGGTCTTTTGGGGGTGAAAATCTCTCTAAAAAAATTTAAAATTGTAACCACTTCTCTCTAGGGATTCGGAGGTGTAATTTTATACCAAAAAGTACTGTAGAGCTTTCGATGATGTTAGGTACTTACCCAACAAATGTGGTGATCTTAGCGAGCTTTCCAGTTGTCAAAACACCTATAACATACAATGCAATCTATGGACGACCATTGTTAAACTTTGTTTGTGCCATCCCTTCAATCTACCACAAAATCATAAAATCCCCAACCAATTGGGGCTCAGATATGTAAAACGTGATCAACACGCTTGAAGGAAATGTTATGTAGACAACATACAAGCTAAAGGATCTACCAATTATGATGTTGGGTTTTGAGCCTCCAAGGAGCTAGGAGTGAGCATCTTAGTGGCGACCTTTTAAAACCAAAAAATTGGTAAATGCTCAAAATCACTAGACAACCGCTCAACACATCAAAACCATCTAATGGAATAGGAATCAAGAATAGGCGCTCAATGCATCAAAATTGTCCAAGGGGCCAGGTGGCAGGTAACAAAACCAAAAATTGGTTATAAGTTCAAAATCACTCTATAATCTTAAAGGTAAGCTTTCAAAATATAAAAAAAATGGTTAAGGCTCAAAATCACTAGGCATGTGCTCAACTCAACATATCAAAATCATCCATAGGGCTAGCTGGTGAGCAACAAAATTAAAAAATGGTTACAAGCTCAAAATCGCTTTACAGTCCTAATAGTGAACTATCAAAATCAAAAAATTGGTTAAGGATCAAAACAGATAGGCACTCAACACATCAAAATTGTCCAAGGGACTAGGCAATGAGCAACAAAACCAAAATTTCTTTACAAGCTCAAAATCACTCTATGGTCCTAGTGATGAGCTCTCAAAATGAAAGAACTAGTTAAAGCTCAAAAACACTAAACCTTAAACTAAGCACCTTAAAATTGTCCAAGGACCTATGCAGTGAGCAACAAAAATAAAATTGGTTATAAGCTCAAAATCGCTTCACAGTCCCAGTGGTGAGCTCTCAAAACCAAAAAACTGGTTAAGGCTCAAAATCACTAAACCTCGCACTCTGCACATCAAAATTGTCCAAAAGACTAGTCAGATAGCACTAAAATCGAAAACAAGATCAAGTGGTAAGCTTGCAAAAATTTTATCAATATTTCTTTTATATTAATATGACGGTTTGTCTAGCCATGAAAAGGAGAGAAAGAAGAAAATCGAATGCACATTGACACTATTCATTTTTCAAGAAGAGAAATCAACCACAATCGAAACAAAATACGAGGTTTTGCCCACATCCCAACCAAGAAAAACTACTAGTCAGTAGAATGACAAAAAGAAATAACAATGAAAAGTACTAGAAAATAAACAATAAGAGACTAGATCACTTCGAGTGTGAGGTCTCTTTACCCTCTTTTCGTGCTCCGCTCGTAAATCCAAATGTCATTACGTGATAGGGTCATAAAAAATTATTCCTACAACGTAAAGAAGTAAAGATACTACCTCTTAACAAAAACTATTGACAGATGTAGAGGGGCTAGTGATGCTATGTAATATAAATAGTAAACTATGATAGCCGACCAAGTGAAGGCAATTGCCTTACTACTATTATGTTAGTTTGATTGTCACTACGATAGATCGACTACCACTATACTAGCTTGATTGCCACTATGATAGATTGACTACCACTATGCTAGCCTGATTGTCACTATAGTAGATCGACTACTGGTATGCGAGCTGGACTATTGCTATAGTAGACCGACTACCACTATACTAGCCCAATTACCGTTTGCCAGCCAAACTACTGCTATGTTGATCCGACTTTCGTTATGGTAGATCGATTTTCACTATGCTAGCCCGACTATCGCTATGATTGCCTGACTACCGCTATGGTATATTGACTACCACTATACTATTCGACTACCTCTATGGTAGATCGACTATCGCTATGCTAACACAACTATCGCAATGGTAGACTGACTACCACTATGCTCGCTTGACTGTCACTATGGTAGATCGACTACCGCTATGCTAGCCTCGACTACCGTAATGGTAGATCGACTACTGCTATGCTAGCCTCACTTTTGCTATGGTTGATCGACTGCCATTACACGAGCCTTACTATTACTATGCTAGTCTGATTGTTGCTATGGAGAGCGATTGTCGCTATGCTAGCTGATTGTTGCTACAGTAGATCAACTACTGGTATGTTAGTTCGACTATTTCTATGGTAGATCGACTATCGCTATGGTAGTCCGACTATCAATATGGTAGACCGACTACCTCTATGTTAGCCCAACTACCACTATGGTAGACCAACTGTCACTATGCTACCCGACTGCCACCGTAGTAGATCGACTACCCCTATGCTGGCCCAACTACTACTATGGTGGACCGACTACCGTTATACTAATCGAACTGCCACTATGGTAGACTTACTAGCATGATAGGTGATCGACTACCATGACTCTCAACTGCCTGAACATCCTTTTAATCGATTGAAATCACTTGACAGTTATCACTGATCGCATCAATCATTTAGTAGGTGGAATTCAACCACTCAGTATGTGGGTGATAACCACCTAGTGAGTGGACGTTTTACACCAGGCACGTGGATAATATCGTTTAGCAATTACATGGCACTAAACATCTATAAATATTCTAAAGGTGTACCGGGTATGGGTTTTCTTTTTCACAATTATTTTTCTGGCCCCCTTTCATTTTCTTTTAAGTCATTTTCATAAAAATCCAATCCTTAATTCTCATGTCGGAGGTACAACTTGGAGATAGCCCAAACATCTTCTTGCAGGTGTTTTATTATTCATCGGAGAAGTAAAAATCACTTTGCTCCACCAAGAAGTCCAAACATCCAGAGGCAGATCCATGATATTAAGTCAGCTAGGACGGTCACTGATGGCCACAATAATAAGATTGTTTATTAATATTTAATTAAATAATGTTAAAAAAATTTCAATCAATATATAAATGTACTAAAACGTGAAAAAA